>JAPDOI010001088.1:0-215000 GCA_029168955.1 Aplectana chamaeleonis
CGGGCGAGACCGCTCGGCGACTTCATCGGCTGCCGAAGCGAGCGCGCCCCGGAAAGGGAATATGTTCAGCCGCCCGGTCGCGCCTGGCGATCAACTCAGCATCTGCGCAAACATTAAATCGCGCACCGACTTAAACTGCAGTTACGGCAAAATCCCAAAAATCGCGTAAGACTCCAGTATCATCTGACAGGTCTGACGACTCGACGGCACCCTCAGCTCATCCGTTACGCGGCGAAAGGATGATTGCGAAGATCTACGAGCAGCGATATTTAGCGAGGCGCCAGTGGTCGGCAAGATAGCGCGCCCGAACATGCCAATTCAATCTCGCCGTCGTTACCTGCGATCAACCTCAGCACCCGCGTAAACATACCATAACGCGCACCGCGACGCCAAATGTAGTCACGGCAAAAACTCCAAAACTCAACGCGTAAGACTTGTCCTAGCATCATCTGACAGGTCCACGACTGTCTCTGACGGTACCTCTGCATCCCATCCGCCATGCGCGAAAGGATGATAGCTCGGCGACATTCATCGAGCAGCTGAAGATTTAATGAAGATGCTGGGTACTCGGCGATACAGCGCGATAGCGCCCTGTGTCATGCCACCTTATCGGGCTCTCGCCTATGGATTTGTCACAACTCAAAGCACTGCGTAAACATACATAACATCGTGCACCTGCGACGCCAACCGCATCAGTATCGCGGCAAAAACTTCCAAGACGTGCGATCATCTGTAAAGGTTTACGACTGCCAGATAGTCTTCCGACGGTATTCCTCAGCTTCAATCCTGCTGCGGCGTGGGCGATGATCGCTCGGGCGAAGATTTATCGATTAGTTGAAAGAAAGGAGTAGCTGCGCCAAGCTCGGCGGCGCAGCGATAGTAAAGGTGCCCCCGGAAAGGGGAATGCCGGTTCAATCTCGCCCGAGTCAGCGCCTGGGCGATCAACTCAGCACCTGCGTAAACATACAGCGCACCGACGCCAAACTGCGTCACTTTAGCTGTTCGTTCATCGCAGCACTAGAAAGATCTCTGACAGGACTACGACTGCCAGATAGTCTCCGACGGCAGTTCATGCGGGCGAAAGGATACGTTTCAAAGACTCATCGGAAGTTGCCGATACTCGCGGCGAGCAGCCCTGGCGAATCATGACACATCTACGACTGTTACAGTCTCTCGATCTGCACTGAATAATCCTGCCGCGGGCGAGTGCTTACATTTGTACGCGCGAATATCTATCGGCTGCTGAGCGATATACGCCAAGCCTGGCGGCTGGGTAAGATAAGCTCAACCCGTAAAATTTCAGAATCATGCCGATTCACCGCCCGGTTAGAAGATCAACTCACCCACATGGCCGCACCGACGTCAGTTTGGCAAAACTCAGTAATCGCAAGACTTACAGGCTATCACTGACATAGTCTACGACTGTGCCAGATGTCTCCGATCTTGTACCCACTCATCCTGCCATGCGGACGAAAGCGATGATTGCTCGGGCGAACATCTATCATTGTGCCAGTGAATGGGCGCAGCGTGCGCGCTCCTGAATATGCCGGTTCAATCCGCCCGGAGCCAAAGCGCTGCCTATGATCAACTCAGCTACTAAGTGCGTAAACATGTCATGGAACGCACCGCGATCGCCAAACTGCAGCTACGGCAAAACTTCAAAAATGCAAGACCCACCAGCGATAGATCATACGACCGATCTACTGACCGTTGCACCCTGTTCATCCGCCAGCGTAGCGGCACAGTTCTCGGCGAAGATGCTGATATGACGAGCGCCAAAGCTCGGCAGCAGCGCATAAGGCGTGTCTCCGGAAGTGAACAGCGCCGGGCTTCTCGCCCGGTCGTTGCCTTGGCGATCAACTCAGCAATCTGCGCAAACAAACTCATAACGTGCACCGCGACGTTAAAGCAAACCGCAAAAGCCGTCGCGTAAAACTGTGACCAAGAATCATCTGACAGGTCTACGACCAGTTAGACTGATTTGCACTGCTCATCCGCACAAGCGGGCGAAAGTGATGATTACTGGCGAGCCTATCGAGCAGCGAGAGCGGCGCAGGCTACGCGGCGCAGTGTCGCAATTCCCGGAAAGGGAATGATGCCGGAATGAATCTCGCCCGGAGCGCGATCACACTCAGCACACAGTAAACACACATAACGCACCGTGCGACGTGCCAAAACAGTATTACGCCCTAAACGTGCAACATCTCCACCCGTAAGGGCATCAGTCTGACAGGTTCAAGACCGCCAGATAGTTCCTGACGGTACTGTTCATCCTGCCATGCGGCGAAAGGATGATTGCCGGCGAAGATTTACCGAGCAGTTGAGCGAGCGAAGCTAGCGCGTATAGCTCCCTTTATTGAGCTGCCGTCCTCCGGATGCCAGCTGTCGCTATCAAACTCAGCTTACCCGCGCAAACACATACATGGTCGCGCACCGCGACGCCAAACTGCAAAGTCACGCTAAAAACTTCCAAAAATCGCGCAAGAGCATCATCCAGGTCTACTGACTGCCAGAGATTGTCTCCGATCTGCTACCTCTGCACTTGCCAGGCGGGCGAAAGGATGATTGCTCGGCGAAGCCGAGCAGCTGAGTTGAAGTGAGAGGCTCTGGCGGCGCAGCGCGATAAAGCGCCTCCCTGAATACGCCGGTTCAGTCTGGTACAGCAGCCTAGCGATCAACCCAGAATCTGCTAAACATTAACATTGAACGTGCACCGCGATGCAAACTGCAGTCAGCTGTTATTTATCCAGTAAATGCGTACACTTAACAAATTGACAGGTCTACGACCGCTATCTTCCTGACGGCAAATCCTTCGTCAGTGGCTCGCGAAAGCGATATCTGGTCGAAGATTGAGGATTTGCGCTGAGCAGAGCAGATAGGCCCTAGCCCTGATAAGGGAATTATGTTGGTTCTGTCTCGCCCGGAGTCAGCGTCTTCTTTGGCGATCAACTCAGCTAATCTGCGGAACATTAATATGGTCGCGCACCGCGACGTTAAACCGTAGTCGTTTACAAAAATCCAAAACCCGCGTAATCCAGGGCTATCATCTCGACAGATTCACGACTGCCGGGATAGTTCTCCGACGGTAATCATGTCCCGCCATGCGGGCGAAAGGATGATGGCTCGGCGAAGATTTACCGAGCGGGATGGGCGCCGGTGGCAGGCGCAGCTGCGTTCCTGAAGTGGAATATGCCGGTTGTCCGCCCGGAATAAAGCGGTTTTGATCGAATCAGCACCTGCGTAAACATACGATGCAATGCGACGCAACCGCAGATACGCCGTGTCCAAAAATCGTAAGTTACGTGCAAAATCTAGTCCGTAGATCTCAGACTGCCAGATAGTCTCCGACGCGCCCGTTCTAATCATCCGTTGCTGCGAAAGGGATGATTGTTTTCCGGCGAAGATTTGTCGAAAGTTGAGCGAGAGCGGTTCCAGCAGCGCAAGGCGCTCACCTGACACTCGCCCGGTTCATGCCTGTTATGCGATCAACTCAGCACCTGCGTAAACACACATAACGTCACCACTGCGACGCCAAAATGCAGTTGTTTGGCAAAAACTGCAAAAATCGCGTAACACTTAATTAGTTATCATCTGACAGGTCTACGACAGCCGTTAGATAGTTCCGACGGTATCCTGCCTTCAGTTGCCGGGCGAAAGGATGATCTGTTCTCGGCGATTTACCGAGTTGCCAGAAGGCGGCGCTGGGTTTCGGCAGCAGCAGATAGCAAAGACCCTGGAAAGGGAATATGCTCGAATTTTCAATCCGCCTGGTCAGCGTCTTAAGATCAATCCTCAGCATCTGCGCAAACATACAGTACGTGCACCGCGACGTTAAACCGCAGTTACGGGCAAAAACTTTCCAAAAATCGCAGGTGACTTCAGCATCAGTCTGACATAGTCTACGACTGCCAGATAAATCTTCCCGGACGGTATATTAACCTCAGTCCTGCCAGGGGTGAGCGCCTCGCACTGCACCACGAGCGAGGAGAGCTGGGGCAACTGCTCTGGCAACCTTCACCGAAGCAATCATCCTTTCACCCGCCAACGGGATGAAACAGGAACAATGTCAGAGACTATCTAACAGTCGTAGACCTGTCAAGATGATGCCCTAGTTAAGCCTTACACGATTTTTGAAGGTTTTTTTTTTGCCGTAACTGCAGTTTAACGTCACAGTGCACGTTATGGTATGTTTACGCAAGGTGCTGAGTTGATCGCAAAACGCTTGGCTCCGGGCGAGATTGAACCAGCATATTCCCTTTCCGGGGAGTGCCTTATCGCACTGCACCTACCGAAGCCCCAGCGCCGCTCTCACTCAACTGCTCGGTAAATCTTCACCGAAGTAATCATCCTTTCACCCGCTTAACGGGATGAAACAGGAATACTGTCAGAGACTATCTAACAAAGTCGTAGAACCTGCGTCAAGATGATGCCCTAGTTAAGTCTTACACGATATTTTGGTACGGAATTTTTTTGCCGTAACTGCAGTTTAATCGTCGCAGTGCACGTTATGGTATATATATGTTTACGCAAGGTGCTGAGTTGATCGCAAAACGCTTGGCTCCGGGCGAGATTGAACCAGCATATTCCCTTTCCGGTTAGCGCCTTATCGCACTGCACCACTGAAGCCCCAGCGCCGCTCTCACTCAACTGCTCCGGTAAATCTTCACCGAAGCAATCTATCCTTTCACCCGCATAACGGGATGAAACAGGAATACCGTCAGAGACTATCTAACAGTCGTAGACCTGTCAAGATGATGCCCTAAGTTAAGTCTTACACGATTTTTGAAGATTTTTTTTTTGCCGTAACTGCAGTTTACATCGTCGCAGTGCACGTTATGGTATGTTTACGCAAGGTGCTGAGTTGGATCGCAAAACGCTTGGCTCCGGGCGAGATTGAATCCAGCATATTCTCTTTCCGGGGAGCGCCTTATCGCACTGCACCACCGAAGCCCCGGAAGCGCCGCTCTCACTTAAACTGCGTTCGGTAAATCTTCATCGAAGCAATCATCCTTTCACTCCGGCATAACGGGATGAAACAGGTCAATACCGTCAGAGACTATCTAACAGTCGTAGATCTGTCAAGATGATGCCCTAGTTAAGTCTTTTACATCGATTTTTGGCAGTTTTTTGCCGTAATCTCGCAGTTTAACGTCGCAGTGCACGTTATGGTATGTTTACGCAAGGTGCTGAGTTGATCGCAAAACGCTTGGCCTCCCGGGCGAGATTGAACGCCAGCATACTTCCCTTTCCGGGAGCGCTGATCGCACTGCACCACCGAAGCCCCAGCGCCGATCTCACTCAACTGCTTCTCGGTAAATCTTCACCGAAGCAATCATCCTTTCACCCGCATAACGGGATGAAACAGGAATACTTCGTCAGAGACTATCTAACAGTCGTAGACCTGTCAAGATGATGCCCTAGTTAAGTCTTACACGATTTTTGGAAGTTTTTTTTGCCGTAACTGCAGCTTTAACGTCGCAGTGCACGTTATGGTATGGTTTACGCAAGGTGCTGAGTTGATCGCAAAACGCTTGGCTCCGGGCGAGATTGAACCAGCATATTCCCCTTCCAGGGAGCGCCTTATCGCACTGCACCACCGAAGCCCCAGCGCCGCTCTCACCTAACTGCTCGGTAAATCTTCTACCGAAGCAACTTACATCCTTTCACCCGCATAACGGGATGAAACAGGAATACTCGCTCAGAGGACTATCTAACAGTCGTAGACCTGTCAAGATGATGCCCTAGTTAAGGTCTTTACACGATTTTTGGATTTTTTGCCATGAACTCGCAGTTTAACGTCGCAGTGCACGTTATGGTATGTTTACGCAAGGTGCTGAGTTGATCGCAAAACGCTTGGCTCCGGGGCGAGATTGAACCAGCATATTCCTCTTTCCGGGGAGCGCCTTGATCGCACTGCACCACCGAAGCCCGAGCGCCGCTCTCACTCAACTGCTCGGAAAGTCTTCACCGAAGCAATCATCCTTTCACCCGCATAACGGGATGAAACAGGAATACCGTCAGAGACTATCTAACAGTCGTAGACCTGTCAAGATGATGCCCTAGTTAAGTCTTACACGATTTTTGGAAGTTTTTTGCCGTAACTGCAGTTTAACGTCGCAGTGCACGTTATGGTATGTTTACGCAAGGTGCTGAGTTGATCGCAAAACGCTTGGCTCCGGGCGAGATTGAACCAGCATATTCCCTTTCCGGGGGAGCGCCTTATCGCACTGCACCACCGAAGCCCCAGCGCCGCTCTCACTCAACTGCTCGGTAAATCTTCACCGAAGCAACCATCCTTTCACCCGCATAACGGGATGAAACAGGAATACCGTCAGAGACTATCTAACAGTCGTAGACCTGTCAAGATGATGCCCTAGTTAAGTCTTACACGATTTTTGGAAGTTTTTTTTGCCGTAACTGCAGTTTAACGTCGCAGTGCACGTTATGGTATGTTTACGCAAGGTGCTGAGTTGATCGCAAAACGCTTGGCTCCGGGCGAGATTGAACCAGCATATTCCCTTTCCGGGGGAGCGCCTTATCGCACTGCACCACCGAAGCCCCAGCGCCGCTCTCACTCAACTGCTCGGTAAATCTTCACCGAAGCAATCATCCTTTCACCCGCTTAACGGGATGAAACAGGAATACCGTCAGAGACTATCTAACAGTCGTAGACCTGTCAAGATGATGCCCTAGTTAAGTCTTACACGATTTTTGGAAGTTTTTGGCCGTAACTGCAGTTTAACGTCGCAGTGCACGTTATGGTATGTTTACGCAAGGTGCTGAGTTGATCGCAACACGCTTGGCTCCGGGCGAGATTGAACCAGCATATTCCCTTTCCGGGGAGCGCCTTATCGCACTGCACCACCGAAGCCCCAGCGCCGCTCTCACTCAACTGCTCGGTAAATCTTCACCGAAGCAATCATCCTTTCACCCGCATAACGGGATGAAGCAGGAATACCGTCAGAGACTATCTAACAGTCGTAGACCTGTCAAGATGATGCCCTAGTTAAGTCTTACACGATTTTTGGAAGTTTTTTTTTTGCCGTAACTGCAGTTTAACGTCGCAGTGCACGTTATGGTATGTTTACGCAAGGTGCTGAGTTGATCGCAAAACGCTTGGCTCCGGGCGAGATTGAACCAGCATATTCCCTTACCGGGGGAGCGCCTTATCGCACTGCACCACCGAAGCCCCAGCGCCGCTCTCACTCAACTGCTCGGTAAATCTTCACCCAAGCATTCATCCTTTCACCCGCATAACGGGATGAAACAGGAATACCGTCAGAGACTATCTAACAGTCGTAGACCTGTCAAGATGATGCCCTAGTTAAGTCTTACACGATTTTTGGAAGTTTTTTGCCGTAACTGCAGTTTAACGTCGCAGTGCACGTTATGGTATGTTTACGCAAGGTGCTGAGTTGATCGCAAAACGCTTGGCTCCGGGCGAGATTGAACCAGCATGATCCCTTTCCGGGGGAGCGCCTTATCGCACTGCACCACCGAAGCCCCAGCGCCGCTCTCACTCAACTGCTCGGTAAATCTTCACCGAAGCAATCATCCTTTCACCCGCATAACGGGATGAAACAGGAATACCGTCAGAGACTATCTAACAGTCGTAGACCTGTCAAGATGATGCCCTAGTTAAGTCTTACACGATTTTTGGAAGTTTTTTGCCGTAACTGCAGTTTAACGTCGCAGTGCACTTTATGGTATGTTTACGCAAGGTGCTGAGTTGATCGCAAAACGCTTGGCTCCGGGCGAGATTGAACCAGCATATTCCCTTTCCGGGGGAGCGCCTTATCGCACTGCACCACCGAAGCCTAAGCGCCGCTCTCACTGAACTGCTCGGTAAATCTTCTCCGAAGCAATCATCTCTTCACCCGCATAACGGGATGAAACAGGAATACCGTCAGAGACTATCTAACAGTCGTAGACCTGTCAAGATGATGCCCTAGTTAAGTCTTACACGATTTTTGGAAGTTTTTTGCCGTAACTGCAGTTTAACGTCGCAGTGCACGTTATGGTATGTTTACGCAAGGTGCTGAGTTGATCGCAAAACGCTTGGCTCCGGGCGAGATTGAACCAGCATATTCCCTTTCCGGGGAGCGCCTTATCGCACTGCACCACCGAAGCCCCAGCGCCGCTCTCACTCAACTGCTCGGTAAATCTTCACCGAAGCAATCATCCTTTCACCCGCATAACGGGATGAAACAGGAATACCGTCAGAGACTATCTAACAGTCGTAGACCTGTCAAGATGATGCCCTAGTTAAGTCTTACACGATTTTTGGAAGTTTTTTGCCGTAACTGCAGTTTAACGTCGCAGTGCACGTTATGGTATGTTTACGCAAGGTGCTGAGTTGATCGCAAAACGCTTGGCTCCGGGCGAGATTGAACCAGCATATTCCCTTTCCGGGGGAGCGCCTTATCGCACTGCACCACCGAAGCCCCAGCGCCGCTCTCACTCAACTGCTCGGTAAATCTTCACCGAAGCAATCATCCTTTCACCCGCATAACGGGATGAAACAGGAATACCGTCAGAGACTATCTAACAGTCGTAGACCTGTCAAGATGATGCCCTAGTTAAGTCTTACACGATTTTTGGAAGTTTTTTGCCGTAACTGCAGTTTAACGTCGCAGTGCACGTTATGGTATGTTTACGCAAGGTGCTGAGTTGATCGCAAAACGCTTGGCTCCGGGCGAGATTGAACCAGCATATTCCCTTTCCGGGGAGCGCCTTATCGCACTGCACCACCGAAGCCCCAGCGCCGCTCTCACTCAACTGCTCGGTAAATCTTCACCGAAGCAATCATCCTTTCACCCGCTTAACGGGATGAAACAGGAATACCGTCAGAGACTATCTAACAGTCGTAGACCTGTCAAGATGATGCCCTAGTTAAGTCTTACACGATTTTTGGAAGTTTTTGCCGTAACTGCAGTTTAACGTCGCAGTGCACGTTATGGTATGTTTACGCAAGGTGCTGAGTTGATCGCAAAACGCTTGGCTCCGGGCGAGATTGAACCAGCATATTCCCTTTCCGGGGAGCGCCTTATCGCACTGCACCACCGAAGCCCCAGCGCCGCTCTCACTCAACTGCTCGGTAAATCTTCACCGAAGCAATCATCCTTTCACCCGCATAACGGGATGAAACAGGAATACCGTCAGAGACTATCTAACAGTCGTAGACCTGTCAAGATGATGCCCTAGTTAAGTCTTACACGATTTTTGGAAGTTTTTTGCCGTAACTGCAGTTTAACGTCGCAGTGCACGTTATGGTATGTTTACGCAAGGTGCTGAGTTGATCGCAAAACGCTTGGCTCCGGGCGAGATTGAACCAGCATATTCCCTCTCCGGGGGAGCGCCTTATCGCACTGCACCACCGAAGCCCCAGCGCCGCTCTCACTCAACTGCTCGGTAAATCTTCACCGAAGCAATCATCCTTTCACCCGCATAACGGGATGAAACAGGAATACCGTCAGAGACTATCTAACAGTCGTAGACCTGTCAAGATGATGCCCTAGTTAAGTCTTACACGATTTTTGAATTTTTTTACCGTAACTGCAGTTTAACGTCGCAGTGCACGTTATGGTATGTTTACGCAAGGTGCTGAGCTGATCGCAAAACGCTTGGCTCCGGGCGAGATTGAACCAGCATATTCCCTTTCCGGGGGAGCGCCTTATCGCACTGCACCACCGAAGCCCCAGCGCCGCTCTCACTCAACTGCTCGGTAAATCTTCACCGAAGCAATCATCCTTTCACCCGCATAACGGGATGAAACAGGAATACCGTCAGAGACTATCTAACAGTCGTAGACCTGTCAAGATGATGCCCTAGTTAAGTCTTACACGATTTTTGGAAGTTTTTTGCCGTAACTGCAGTTTAACGTCGCAGTGCACGTTATGGTATGTTTACGCAAGGTGCTGAGTTGATCGCAAAACGCTTGGCTCCGGGCGAGATTGAACCAGCATATTCCCTTTCCGGGGGAGCGCCTTATCGCACTGCACCACCGAAGCCCCAGCGCCGCTCTCACTCAACTGCTCGGTAAATCTTCACCGAAGCAATCATCCTTTCACCCGCATAACGGGATGAAACAGGAATACCGTCAGAGACTATCTAACAGTCGTAGACCTGTCAAGATGATGCCCTAGTTAAGTCTTACACGATTTTTGGAAGTTTTTTGCCGTAACTGCAGCTTAACGTCGCAGTGCACGTTATGGTATGTTTACGCAAGGTGCTGAGTTGATCGCAAAACGCTTAGCTCCAGGCGAGATTGAACCAGCATATTCCCTTTCCGGGGGAGCGCCTTACCGCACTGCACCACCGAAGCCCCAGCGCCGCTCTCACTCAACTGCTCGGTAAATCTCCACCGAAGCAATCATCCTTTCACCCGCTTAACGGGATGAAACAGGAATACCGTCAGAGACTATCTAACAGTCGTAGACCTGTCAAGATGATGCCCTAGTTAAGTCTTACACGATTTTTGGAAGTTTTTTGCCGTAACTGCAGTTTAACGTCGCAGTGCACGTTATGGTATGTTTACGCAAGGTGCTGAGTTGATCGCAAAACGCTTGGCTCCGGGCGAGATTGAACCAGCATATTGCCTTTCCGGGGGAGCGCCTTATCGCACTGCACCACCGAAGCCCCAGCGCCGCTCTCACTCAACTGCTCGGTAAATCTTCACCAAAGCAATCATCCTTTCACCCGCATGACGGGATGAAACAGGAATACCGTCAGAGACTATCTAACAGTCGTAGACCTGTCAAGATGATGCCCTAGTTAAGTCTTACACGATTTTTGGAAGTTTTTTGCCGTAACTGCAGTTTAACGTCGCAGTGCACGTTATGGTATGTTTACGCAAGGTGCTGAGTTGATCGCAAAACGCTTGGCTCCGGGCGAGATTGAACCAGCATATTCCCTTTCCGGGAGCGCCTTACCGCACTGCCCCACCGAAGCCCCAGCGCCGCTCTCACTCAACTGCTCGGTAAATCTTCACCGAAGCAATCATCCTTTCACCCGCATAACGGGATGAAACAGGAATACCGTCAGAGACTATCTAACAGTCGTAGACCTGTCAAGATGATGCCCTAGTTAAGTCTTACACGATTTTTGGAAGTTTTTTTTTGCCGTAACTGCAGTTTAACGTCGCAGTGCACGTTATGGTATGTTTACGCAAGGTGCTGAGTTGATCGCAAAACGCTTGGCTCCGGGCGACATTGAACCAGCATATTCCCTTTCCGGGGAGCGCCTTATCGCACTGCACCACCGAAGCCCCAGCGCCGCTCTCACTCAACTGCTCGGTAAATCTTCACCGAAGCAATCATCCTTTCACCCGCATAACGGGATGAAACAGGAATACCGTCAGAGACTATCTAACAGTCGTAGACCTGTCAAGATGATGCCCTAGTTAAGTCTTACACGATTTTTGGAAGTTTTTTGCCGTAACTGCAGTTTAACGTCGCAGTGCACGTTATGGTATGTTTACGCAAGGTGCTGAGTTGATCGCAAAACGCTTGGCTCCGGGCGAGATTGAACCAGCATATTCCCTATCCGGGAGCGCCTTACCGCACTGCACCACCGAAGCCCCAGCGCAGCTCTCACTCAACTGCTCGGTAAATCTTCACCGAAGCAATCATCCTTTCACCCGCATAACGGGATGAAACAGGAATACCGTCAGAGACTATCTAACAGTCGTAGACCTGTCAAGATGATGCCCTAGTTAAGTCTTACACGATTTTTGGAAGTTTTTGCCGTAACTGCAGTTTAACGTCGCAGTGCACGTTATGGTATGTTTACGCAAGGTGCTGAGTTGATCGCAAAACGCTTGGCTCCGGGCGAGATTGAACCAGCATATTCCCTTTCCGGGAGCGCCTTATCGCACTGCACCACCGAAGCCCCAGCGCCGCTCTCACTCAACTGCTCGGTAAATCTTCACCGAAGCAATCATCCTTTCACCCGCATAACGGGATGAAACAGGAATACCGTCAGAGACTATCTAACAGTCGTAGACCTGTCAAGATGATGCCCTAGTTAAGTCTTACACGATTTTTGGAAGTTTTTGCCGTAACTGCAGTTTAACGTCGCAGTGCACGTTATGGTATGTTTACTCAAGGTGCTAAGTTGGTAGCAAAACGCTTGGCTCCGGGCGAGATTGAACCAGCATATTCCCTTCTCAGGGGAGCGCTTTATTGCACTGCACCACCAAATCCCCAGCGCCGCTCTCACTCAACTGCTCGGTAAATCTTCACCGAAGCAATCATCCTTTCACCCGCATAACGGGATGAAACAGGAATACCGTCAGAGACTATCTAACAGTCGTAGACCTGTCAAGATGATGCCCTAGTTAAGTCTTACACGATTTTTGGAAGTTTTTTGCCGTAACTGCAGTTTAACGTCGCAGTGCACGTTATGGTATGTTTACGCAAGGTGCTGAGTTGATCGCAAAACGCTTGGCTCCGGGCGAGATTGAACCAGCATATTCCCTTTCCGGGGAGCGCCTTATCGCACTGCACCACCGAAGCCCCAGCGCCGCTCTCACTCAACTGCTCGGTAAATCTTCACCGAAGCAATCATCCTTTCACCCGCATAACGGGATGAAACAGGAATACCGTCAGAGACTATCTAACAGTCGTAGACCTGTCAAGATGATGCCCTAGTTAAGTCTTACACGATTTTTGGAAGTTTTTTGCCGTAACTGCAGTTTAACGTCGCAGTGCACGTTATGGTATGTTTACGCAAGGTGCTGAGTTGATCGCAAAACGCTTGGCTCCGGGCGAGATTGAACCAGCATATTCCCTTTCCGGGAGCGCCTTAGCGCACTGCACCACCGAAGCCCCAGCGCCGCTCTCACTCAACTGCTCGCTAAATCTTCACCGAAGCAATCATCCTTTCACCCGCATAACGGGATGAAACAGGAATACCGTCAGAGACTATCTAACAGTCGTAGACCTGTCAAGATGATGCCCTAGTTAAGTCTTACACGATTTTTGGAAGTTTTTTGCCGTAACTGCAGTTTAACGTCGCAGTGCACGTTATGGTATGTTTACGCAAGGTGCTGAGTTGATCGCAAAACGCTTGGCTCCGGGCGAGATTGAACCAGCATATTCCCTTTCCGGGGAGCGCCTTATCGCACTGCACCACCGAAGCCCCAGCGCCGCTCTCACTCAACTGCTCGGTAAATCTTCACCGAAGCAATCATCCTTTCACCCGCATAACGGGATGAAACAGGAATACCGTCAGAGACTATCTAACAGTCGTAGACCTGTCAAGATGATGCCCTAGTTAAGTCTTACACGATTTTTGGAAGTTTTTGCCGTAACTGCAGTTTAACGTCGCAGTGCACGTAATGGTATGTTTACGCAAGGTGCTGAGTTGATCGCAAAACGCTTGTCTCCGGGCGAGATTGAACCAGGATATTCCCTTTCCGGGGGAGCGCCTTATCGCACTGCACCACCGAAGCCCCACTGCCGCTCTCACTCAACTGCTCGGTAAATCTTCACCGAAGCAATCATCCTTTCACCCGCATAACGGGATGAAACAGGAATACCGTCAGAGACTATCTAACAGTCGTAGACCTGTCAAGATGATGCCCTAGTTGAGTCTTACACGATTTTTGGAAGTTTTTTGCCGTAACTGCAGTTTAACGTCGCAGTGCACGTTATGGTATGTTTACGCAAGGTGCTGAGTTGATCGCAAAACGCTTGGCTCCGGGCGAGATTGAACCAGCATATTCCCTTTCCGGGTTAGCGCCTTATCGCACTGCACCACCGAAGCCCCAGCGCCGCTCTCACTCAACTGCTCGGTAAATCTTCACCGAAGCAATCATCCTTTCACCCGCATAACGGGATGAAACAGGAATACCGTCAGAGACTATCTAACAGTCGTAGACCTGTCAAGATGATGCCCTAGTTAAGTCTTACACGATTTTTGGAAGTTTTTTGCCGTAACTGCAGTTTAACGTCGCAGTGCACGTTATGGTATGTTTACGCAAGGTGCTGAGTTGATCGCAAAACGCTTGGCTCCGGGCGAGATTGAACCAGCATATTCCCTTTCCGGGAGCGCCTTATCGCACTGCACCACCGAAGCCCCAGCGCCGCTCTCACTCAACTGCTCGGTAAATCTTCACCGAAGCAATCATCCTTTCACCCGCATAACGGGATGAAACAGGAATACCGTCAGAGACTATCTAACAGTCGTAGACCTGTCAAGATGATGCCCTAGTTAAGTCTTACACGATTTTTGGAAGTTTTTTGCCGTAACTGCAGTTTAACGTCGCAGTGCACGTTATGGTATGTTTACGCAAGGTGCTGAGTTGATCGCAAAACGCTTGGCTCCGGGCGAGATTGAACCAGCATATTCCCTTTCCGGGGGAGCGCCTTATCGCACTGCACCACCGAAGCCCCAGCGCCGCTCTCACTCAACTGCTCGGTAAATCTTCACCGAAGCAATCATCCTTTCACCCGCATAACGGGATGAAACAGGAATACCGTCAGAGACTATCTAACAGTCGTAGACCTGTCAAGATGATGCCCTAGTTAAGTCTTACACGATTTTTGGAAGTTTTTTTGCCGTAACTGCAGTTTAACGTCGCAGTGCACGTTATGGTATGTTTACGCAAGGTGCTGAGTTGATCGCAAAACGCTTGGCTCCGGGCGAGATTGAACCAGCATATTCCCTTTCCGGGGGAGCGCCTTATCGCACTGCACCACCGAAGCCCCAGCGCCGCTCTCACTCAACTGCTCGGTAAATCTTCACCGAAGCAATCATCCTTTCACCCGCATAACGGGATGAAACAGGAATACCGTCAGAGACTATCTAACAGTCGTAGACCTGTCAAGATGATGCCCTAGTTAAGTCTTACACGATTTTTGGAAGTTTTTTTGCCGTAACTGCAGTTTAACGTCGCAGTGCACGTTATGGTATGTTTACGCAAGGTGCTGAGTTGATCGCAAAACGCTTGGCTCCGGGCGAGATTGAACCAGCATATTCCCTTTCCGGGGGAGCGCCTTATCGCACTGCACCACCGAAGCCCCAGCGCCGCTCTCACTCCACTGCTCGGTAAATCTTCACCGAAGCAATCATCCTTTCACCCGCCTAACGGGATGAAACAGGAATACCGTCAGAGGCTATGTAACAGTCGTAGACCTGTCAAGATGATGCCCTAGTTAAGTCTTACACGATTTTTGGAAGTTTTTGCCGTAACTGCAGTTTAACGTCGCAGTGCACGTTATGGCATGTTTACGCAAGGTGCTGAGTTGATCGCAAAACGCTTGGCTCCGGGCGAGATTGAACCAGCATATTCCCTTTCCGGGGAGCGCCTTATCGCACTGCACCACCGAAGCCCCAGCGCCGCTCTCACTCAACTGCTCGGTAAATCTTCACCGAAGCAATCATCCTTTCACCCGCATAACGGGATGAAACAGGAATACCGTCAGAGACTATCTAACAGTCGTAGACCTGTCAAGATGATGCCCTAGTTAAGTCTTACACGATTTTTGGAAGTTTTTTGCCGTAACTGCAGTTTAACGTCGCAGTGCACGTTATGGTATGTTTACGCAAGGTGCTGAGTTGATCGCAAAACGCTTGGCTCCGGGCGAGATTGAACCAGCATATTCCCTTTCCGGGGAGCGCCTTATCGCACTGCACCACCGAAGCCCCAGCGCCGCTCTCACTCAACTGCTCGGTAAATCTTCACCGAAGCAATCATCCTTTCACCCGCATAACGGGATGAAACAGGAATACCGTCAGAGACTATCTAACAGTCGTAGACCTGTCAAGATGATGCCCTAGTTAGGTATTACACGATTTTTGGAATTTTTTGCCGTAACTGCAGTTTAACGTCGCAGTGCACGTTATGGTATGTTTACGCAAAGTGCTGAGTTGATCGCAAAACGCTTGGCTCCGGGCGAGATTGAACCAGCCTATTCCCTTTCCGGGGAGCGCCTTATCGCACTGCACCACCGAAGCCCCAGCGCCGCTCTCACTCAACTGCTCGGTAAATCTTCACCGAAGCAATCATCCTTTCACCCGCATAACGGGATGAAACAGGAATACCGTCAGAGACTATCTAACAGTCGTAGACCTGTCAAGATGATGCCCTAGTTAAGTCTTACACGATTTTTGGAAGTTTTTTGCCGTAACTGCAGTTTAACGTCGCAGTGCACGTTATGGTATGTTTACGCAAGGTGCTGAGTTGATCGCAAAACGCTTGGCTCCGGGCGAGATTGAACCAGCATATTCCCTTTCCGGGGAGCGCCTTATCGCACTGCACCACCGAAGCCCCAGCGCCGCTCTCACTCAACTGCTCGGTAAATCTTCACCGAAGCAATCATCCTTTCACCCGCATAACGGGATGAAACAGGAATACCGTCAGAGACTATCTAACAGTCGTAGACCTGTCAAGATGATGCCCTAGTTAAGTCTTACACGATTTTTGGAAGTTTTTTGCCGTAACTGCAGTTTAACGTCGCAGTGCACGTTATGGTATGTTTACGCAAGGTGCTGAGTTGATCGCAAAACGCTTGGCTCCGGGCGAGATTGAACCAGCATATTCCCTTTCCGGGAGCGCCTTATCGCACTGCACCACCGAAGCCCCAGCGCCGCTCTCACTCAACTGCTCGGTAAATCTTCACCGAAGCAATCATCCTTTCACCCGCATAACGGGATGAAACAGGAATACCGTCAGAGACTATCTAACAGTCGTAGACCTGTCAAGATGATGCCCTAGTTAAGTCTTACACGATTTTTGGAAGTTTTTTGCCGTAACTGCAGTTTAACGTCGCAGTGCACGTTATGGTATGTTTACGCAAGGTGCTGAGTTGATCGCAAAACGCTTGGCTCCGGGCGAGATTGAACCAGCATATTCCCTTTCCGGGGGAGCGCCTTATCTCACTGCACCACCGAAGCCCCAGCGCCGCTCTCACTCAACTGCTCGGTAAATCTTCACCGAAGCAATCATCCTTTCACCCGCCTAACGGGATGAAACAGGAATACCGTCAGAGACTATCTAACAGTCGTAGACCTGTCAAGATGATGCCCTAGTTAAGTCTTACACGATTTTTGGAAGTTTTTGCCGTAACTGCAGTTTAACGTCGCAGTGCACGTTATGGTATGTTTACGCAAGGTGCTGAGTTGATCGCAAAACGCTTGGCTCCGGGCGAGATTGAACCAGCATATTCCCTTTCCGGGAGCGCCTTATCGCACTGCACCACCGAAGCCCCAGCGCCGCTCTCACTCAACTGCTCGGTAAATCTTCACCGAAGCAATCATCCTTTCACCCGCATAACGGGATGAAACAGGAATACCGTCAGAGACTATCTAACAGTCGTAGACCTGTCAAGATGATGCCCTAGTTAAGTCTTACACGATTTTTGGAAGTTTTTTGCCGTAACTGCAGTTTAACGTCGCAGTGCACGTTATGGTATGTTTACGCAAGGTGCTGAGTTGATCGCAAAACGCTTGGCTCCGGGCGAGATTGAACCAGCATATTCCCTTTCCGGGGAGCGCCTTATCGCACTGCACCACCGAAGCCCCAGCGCCGCTCTCACTCAACTGCTCGGTAAATCTTCACCGAAGCAATCATCCTTTCACCCGCATAACGGGATGAAACAGGAATACCGTCAGAGACTATCTAACAGTCGTAGACCTGTCAAGATGATGCCCTAGTTAAGTCTTACACGATTTTTGGAAGTTTTTGCCGTAACTGCAGTTTAACGTCGCAGTGCACGTTATGGTATGTTTACGCAAGGTGCTGAGTTGATCGCAAAACGCTTGGCTCCGGGCGAGATTGAACCAGCATATTCCCTTTCCGGGAGCGCCTTATCGCACTGCACCACCGAAGCCCCAGCGCCGCTCTCACTCAACTGCTCGGTAAATCTTCACCGAAGCAATCATCCTTTCACCCGCATAACGGGATGAAACAGGAATACCGTCAGAGACTATCTAACAGTCGTAGACCTGTCAAGATGATGCCCTAGTTAAGTCTTACACGATTTTTGGAAGTTTTTTGCAGTAACTGCAGTTTAACGTCGCAGTGCACGTTATGGTATGTTTACGCAAGGTGCTGAGTCGATATCAAAACGCTTGGCTCCGGGCGAGATTGAACCAGCATATTCCCTTTCCGGGGAGCGCCTTATCGCACTGCACCACCGAAGCCCCAGCGCCGCTCTCACTCAACTGCTCGGTAAATCTTCACCGAAGCAATCATCCTTTCACCCGCATAACGGGATGAAACAGGAATACCGTCAGAGACTATCTAACAGTCGTAGACCTGTCAAGATGATGCCCTAGTTAAGTCTTACACGATTTTTGGAAGTTTTTTGCCGTAACTGCAGTTTAACGTCGCAGTGCACGTTATGGTATGTTTACGCAAGGTGCTGAGTTGATCGCAAAACGCTTGGCTCCGGGCGAGATTGAACCAGCATATTCCCTTTCCGGGGAGCGCCTTATCGCACTGCACCACCGAAGCCCCAGCGCCGCTCTCACTCAACTGCTCGGTAAATCTTCACCGAAGCAATCATCCTTTCACCCGCATAACGGGATGAAACAGGAATACCGTCAGAGACTATCTAACAGTCGTAGACCTGTCAAGATGATGCCCTAGTTAAGTCTTACACGATTTTTGAAAGTTTTTTGCCGTGAATGCAGTTTAACGTCGCAGTGCACGTTATGGTATGTTTACGCAAGGTGCTGAGTTGATCGCAAAACGCTTGGCTCCGGGCGCGAGATTGAACCAGCATATTCCCTTTCCGGGGGAGCGCCTTATCGCACTGCACCACCGAAGCCCCAGCGCCGCTCTCACTCAACTGCTCGGTAAATCTTCACCGAAGCAATCATCCTTTCACCCGCATAACGGGATGAAACAGGAATACCGTCAGAGACTATCTAACAGTCGTAGACCTGTCAAGATGATGCCCTAGTTAAGTCTTACACGATTTTTGGAAGTTTTTTGCCGTAACTGCAGTTTAACGTCGCAGTGCACGTTATGGTATGTTTACGCAAGGTGCTGAGTTGATCGCAAAACGCTTGGCTCCGGGCGAGATTGAACCAGCATATTCCCTTTCCGGGGGAGCGCCTTATCGCACTGCACCACCGAAGCCCCAGCGCCGCTCTCACTCAACTGCTCGGTAAATCTTCACCGAAGCAACCATCCTTTCACCCGCATAACGGGATGAAACAGGAATACCGTCAGAGACTATCTAACAGTCGTAGACCTGTCAAGATGATGCCCTAGTTAAGTCTTACACGATTTTTGGAAGTTTTTTGCCGTAACTGCAGTTTAACGTCGCAGTGCACGTTATGGTATGTTTACGCAAGGTGCTGAGTTGATCGCAAAACGCTTGGCTCCGGGCGAGATTGAACCAGCATATTCCCTTTCCGGGGGAGCGCCTTATCGCACTGCACCACCGAAGCCCCAGCGCCGCTCTCACTCAACTGCTCGGTAAATCTTCACCGAAGCAATCATCCTTTCACCCGCATAACGGGATGAAACAGGAATACCGTCAGAGACTATCTAACAGTCGTAGACCTGTCAAGATGATGCCCTAGTTAAGTCTTACACGATTTTTGGAAGTTTTTTTGCCGTAACTGCAGTTTAACGTCGCAGTGCACGTTATGGTATGTTTACGCAAGGTGCTGAGTTGATCGCAAAACGCTTGGCTCCGGGCGAGATTGAACCAGCATATTCCCTTTCCGGGTTAGCGCCTTATCGCACTGCACCACCGAAGCCCCAGCGCCGCTCTCACTCAACTGCTCGGTAAATCTTCACCGAAGCAATCATCCTTTCACCCGCATAACGGGATGAAACAGGAATACCGTCAGAGACTATCTAACAGTCGTAGACCTGTCAAGATGATGCCCTAGTTAAGTCTTACACGATTTTTGGAAGTTTTTTTGCCGTAACTGCAGTTTAACGTCGCAGTGCACGTTATGGTATGTTTACGCAAGGTGCTGAGTTGATCGCAAAACGCTTGGCTCCGGGCGAGATTGAACCAGCATATTCCCTTTCCGGGGGAGCGCCTTACCGCACTGCACCACCGAAGCCCCAGCGCCGCTCTCACTCAACTGCTCGGTAAATCTTCACCGAAGCAATCATCCTTTCACCCGCTTAACGGGATGAAACAGGAATACCGTCAGAGACTATCTAACAGTCGTAGACCTGTCAAGATGATGCCCTAGTTAAGTCTTACACGATTTTTGGAAGTTTTTTGCCGTAACTGCAGTTTAACGTCGCAGTGCACGTTATGGTATGTTTACGCAAGGTGCTGAGTTGATCGCAAAACGCTTGGCTCCGGGCGAGATTGAACCAGCATATTCCCTTTCCGGGGGAGCGCCTTATCGCACTGCACCACCGAAGCCCCAGCGCCGCTCTCACTCAACTGCTCGGTAAATCTTCACCGAAGCAATCATCCTTTCACCCGCATGACGGGATGAAACAGGAATACCGTCAGAGACTATCTAACAGTCGTAGACCTGTCAAGATGATGCCCTAGTTAAGTCTTACACGATTTTTGGAAGTTTTTTGCCGTAACTGCAGTTTAACGTCGCAGTGCACGTTATGGTATGTTTACGCAAGGTGCTGAGTTGATCGCAAAACGCTTGGCTCCGGGCGAGATTGAACCAGCATATTCCCTTTCCGCCGGAGCGCCTTATCGCACTGCACCACCGAAGCCCCAGCGCCGCTCTCACTCAACTGCTCGGTAAATCTTCACCGAAGCAATCATCCTTTCACCCGCATAACGGGATGAAACAGGAATACCGTCAGAGACTATCTAACAGTCGTAGACCTGTCAAGATGATGCCCTAGTTAAGTCTTACACGATTTTTGGAAGTTTTTTTGCCGTAACTGCAGTTTAACGTCGCAGTGCACGTTATGGTATGTTTACGCAAGGTGCTGAGTTGATCGCAAAACGCTTGGCTCCGGGCGAGATTGAACCAGCATATTCCCTTTCCGGGGGAGCGCCTTATCGCACTGCACCACCGAAGCCCCAGCGCCGCTCTCACTCAACTGCTCGGTAAATCTTCACCGAAGCAATCATCCTTTCACCCGCATAACGGGATGAAACAGGAATACCGTCAGAGACTATCTAACAGTCGTAGACCTGTCAAGATGATGCCCTAGTTAAGTCTTACACGATTTTTGGAAGTTTTTTGCCGTAACTGCAGTTTAACGTCGCAGTGCACGTTATGGTATGTTTACGCAAGGTGCTGAGTTGATCGCAAAACGCTTGGCTCCGGGCGAGATTGAACCAGCATATTCCCTTTCCGGGGAGCGCCTTATCGCACTGCACCACCGAAGCCCCAGCGCCGCTCTCACTCAACTGCTCGGTAAATCTTCACCGAAGCATTCATCCTTTCACCCGCATAACGGGATGAAACAGGAATACCGTCAGAGACTATCTAACAGTCGTAGACCTGTCAAGATGATGCCCTAGTTAAGTCTTACACGATTTTTGGAAGTTTTTTGCCGTAACTGCAGTTTAACGTCGCAGTGCACGTTATGGTATGTTTACGCAAGGTGCTGAGTTGATCGCAAAACGCTTGGCTCCGGGCGAGATTGAACCAGCATATTCCCTTTCCGGGAGCGCCTTATCGCACTGCACCACCGAAGCCCCAGCGCCGCTCTCACTCAACTGCTCGGTAAATCTTCACCGAAGCAATCATCCTTTCACCCGCATAACGGGATGAAACAGGAATACCGTCAGAGACTATCTAACAGTCGTAGACCTGTCAAGATGATGCCCTAGTTAAGTCTTACACGATTTTTGGAAGTTTTGCCGTAACTGCAGTTTAACGTCGCAGTGCACGTTATGGTATGTTTACGCAAGGTGCTGAGTTGATCGCAAAACGCTTGGCTCTGGGCGAGATTGAACCAGCATATTCCCTTTCCGGGGGAGCGCCTTATCGCACTGCACCACCGAAGCCCCAGCGCCGCTCTCACTCAACTGCTCGGTAAATCTTCACCGAAGCAATCATCCTTTCACCCGCATAACGGGATGAAACAGGAATACCGTCAGAGACTATCTAACAGTCGTAGACCTGTCAAGATGATGCCCTAGTTAAGTCTTACACGATTTTTGGAAGTTTTTTTGCCGTAACTGCAGTTTAACGTCGCAGTGCACGTTATGGTATGTTTACGCAAGGTGCTGAGTTGATCGCAAAACGCTTGGCTCTGGGCGAGATTGAACCAGCATATTCCCTTTCCGGGGGAGCGCCTTATCGCACTGCACCACCGAAGCCCCAGCGCCGCTCTCACTCAACTGCTCGGTAAATCTTCACCGAAGCAATCATACTTTCACCCGCATAACGGGATGAAACAGGAATACCGTCAGAGACCATCTAACAGTCGTAGACCTGTCAAGATGATGCCCTAGTTAAGTCTTACACGATTTTTGGAAGTTTTTTGCCGTAACTGCAGTTTAACGTCGCAGTGCACGTTATGGTATGTTTACGCAAGGTGCTGAGTTGATCGCAAAACGCTTAGCTCCGGGCGAGATTGAACCAGCATATTCCCTTTCCGGGGGAGCGCCTTATCGCACTGCACCACCGAAGCCCCAGCGCCGCTCTCACTCAACTGCTCGGTAAATCTTCACCGAAGCAATCATCCTTTCACCCGCCTAACGGGATGAAACAGGAATACCGTCAGAGACTATCTAACAGTCGTAGACCTGTCAAGATGATGCCCTAGTTAAGTCTTACACGATTTTTGGAAGTTTTTTGCCGTAACTGCAGTTTAACGTCGCAGTGCACGTTATGGTATGTTTACGCAAGGTGCTGAGTTGATCGCAAAACGCTTAGCTCCGGGCGAGATTGAACCAGCATATTCCCTTTCCGGGGAGCGCCTTACCGCACTGCACCACCGAAGCCCCAGCGCCGCTCTCACTCAACTGCTCGGTAAATCTTCACCGAAGCAATCATCCTTTCACCCGCTTAACGGGATGAAACAGGAATACCCACAGAGACCATCTAACACTCATAGACCTGTCAAGATGATGCCCTAGTTAAGTCTTACACGATTTTTGGAAGTTTTTGCCGTAACTGCAGTTTAACGTCGCAGTGCACGTAATGGTATGTTTACGCAAGGTGCTGAGTTGATCGCAAAACGCTTAGCTCCGGGCGAGATTGAACCAGCATATTCCCTTTCCGGGGGCGCCTATCGCACTGCACCACCGAAGCCCCAGCGCCGCTCTCACTCAACTGCTCGGTAAATCTTCACCGAAGCAATCATCCTTTCACCCGCATAACGGGATGAAACAGGAATACCGTCAGAGACTATCTAACAGTCGTAGACCTGTCAAGATGATGCCCTAGTTAAGTCTTACACGATTTTTGGAAGTTTTTTGCCGTAACTGCAGTTTAACGTCGCAGTGCACGTTATGGTATGTTTACGCAAGGTGCTGAGTTGATCGCAAAACGCTTAGCTCCGGGCGAGATTGAACCAGCATATTCCCTTTCCGAGGGAGCGCCTTATCGCACTGCACCACCAAAGCCCCAGCGCCGCTCTCACTCAACTGCTCGGTAAATCTTCACCGAAGCAATCATACTTTCACCCGCATAACGGGATGAAACAGGAATACCGTCAGAGACTATCTAACAGTCGTAGACCTGTCAAGATGATGCCCTAGTTAAGTCTTACACGATTTTTGGAAGTTTTTTGCCGTAACTGCAGTTTAACGTCGCAGTGCACGTTATGGTATGTTTACGCAAGGTGCTGAGTTGATCGCAAAACGCTTAGCTCCGGGCGAGATTGAACCAGCATATTCCCTTTCCGGGAGAGCGCCTTATCGCACTGCACCACCAAAGCCCCAGCGCCGCTCTCACTCAACTGCTCGGTAAATCTTCACCGAAGCAATCATCCTTTCACCCGCTTAACGGGATGAAACAGGAATACCGTCAGAGACTATCTAACAGTCGTAGACCTGTCAAGATGATGCCCTAGTTAAGTCTTGGACGATTTTTGGAAGTTTTTTTTGCCGTAACTGCAGTTTAACGTCGCAGTGCACGTTATGGTATGTTTACGCAAGGTGCTGAATTGATCGCAAAACGCTTGGCTCTGGGCGAGATTGAACCAGCATATTCCCTTTCCGGGGGAGCGCCTTATCGCACTGCACCACCGAAGCCCCAGTGCCGCTCTCACTCAACTGCTCGGTAAATCTTCACCGAAGCAATCATCCTTTCACCCGCATAACGGGATGAAACAGGAATACCGTCAGAGACTATATAACAGTCGTAGACCTGTCAAGATGATGCCCTAGTTAAGTCTTACACGATTTTTGGAAGTTTTTTGCCGTAACTGCAGTTTAACGTCGCAGTGCCCGTTATGGTATGTTTACGCAAGGTGCTGAGTTTATCGCAAAACGCTTAGCTCCGGGCGAGATTGAACCAGCATATTCCCTTTCCGGGGGAGCGCCTTACCGCACTGCACCACCGAAGCCCCTGCGCCGCTCTCACTCCACTGCTCGGTAAATCTTCACCGAAGCAATCATCCTTTCACCCGCATAACGGGATGAAACAGGAATACCGTCAGAGACTATCTAACATTCGTAGACCTCTCAAGATGATGCCCTAGTTAAGTCTTACACGATTTTTGGAAGTTTTTTGCCGTAACTGCAGTTTAACGACGCAGTGCACGTTATGGTATGTTTACGCAAGGTGCTAAGTTGATCGCAAAACGCTTAGCTCGGGGCGAGATTGAACCAGCATATTCCCTTTCCGGAGGAGCGCTTTATCGCACTGCGCCACCGAAGCTCCAACGCCGCTCACTGCAGTTACGGCAAAAAACTTCCAAAAATCGTGTAAGACTTAACTAGGGCATCATCTTGAGAGGGCTACGACTGTTAGATCGTCTTTGACGGTATTCCTGTTTCATCCCGTTATGCGGGTGAAAGGATGATTGCTTCGGTTGAGATTTACCGAGCAGTTGAGTGAGAGCGGCGCTGGGGCTTCGGTGGTGCAGTGCGGTAAGGCGCTCCCCGGAAAGGGAATATGCTGGTTCAATCTCGCCCGGAGCCAAGCGTTTTGCGATCAACTCAGCACCTTGCGTAAACATACCATAACGTGCACTGCGACGTTAAACTGCAGTTACGGCAAAAAACTTCCAAAAATCGTGTAAGACTTAACTAGGGCATCATCTTGACAGGTCTACGACTGTTAGATAGTCTCTGACGGTATTCCTGTTTCATCCCGTTAGGCGGGTGAAAGGATGATTGCTTCGGTGAAGATTTACCGAGCAGTTGAGTGAGAGCGGCGCTGGGGCTTCGGTGGTGCAGTGCGATAAGGCGCTCCCCGGAAAGGGAATCTGCTGGTTCAATCTCGCCCGGAGCCAAGCGTTTTGCGATCAACTCAGCACCTTGCGTAAACATACCATAACGTGCACTGCGACGTTAAACTGCAGTTACGGCTAAAAACTTCCAAAAATCGTGTAAGACTTAACTAGGGCATCATCTTGACAGGTCTACGACTGTTAGATAGTCTCTGACGGTATTCCTGTTTCATCCCGTTATGCGGGTGAAAGGATGATTGCTTCGGTGAAGATTTACCGAGCAGTTGAGTGAGAGCGGCGCTGGGGCTTCGGTGGTGCAGTGCGATAAGGCGCTCCCCGGAAAGGGAATATGCTGGTTCAATCTCGCCCGGAGCCAAGCGTTTTGCGATCAACTCAGCACCTTGCGTAAACATACCATAACGTGCACTGCGACGTTAAACTGCAGTTACGGCAAAAAACTTCCAAAAATCGTGTAAGACTTAACTAGGGCATCATCTTGACAGGTCTACGACTGTTAGATAGTCTCTGACGGTATTCCTGTTTCATCCCGTTATGCGGGTGAAAGGATGATTGCTTCGGTGAAGATTTACCGAGCAGTTGAGTGAGAGCGGCGCTGGGGCTTCGGTGGTGCAGTGCGATAAGGCGCTCCCGGAAAGGGAATATGCTGGTTCAATCTCGCCCGGAGCCAAGCGTTTTGCGATCAACTCAGCACCTTGCGTAAACATACCATAACGTGCACTGCGACGTTAAACTGCAGTTACGGCAAAAAAAAACTGCCAAAAATCGTGTAAGACTTAACTAGGGCATCATCTTGACAGGTCTACGACTGTTAGATAGTCTCTGACGGTATTCCTGCTTCATTTCGTTGTGCGGGTGAAAGGATGATTGCTTCGATGAAGATTTACCGAGCAGTTGAGTGAGAGCGGCGCTGGGGCTTCGGTGGTGCAGTGCGATAAGGCGCTCCCCGGAAAGGGAATATGCTGGTTCAATGTCGCCCGGAGCCAAGCGTTTTGCGATCAACTCAGCACCTTGCGTAAACATACCATAACGTGCACTGCGACGTTAAACTGCAGTTACGGCAAAAAAAAACTGCCAAAAATCGTGTAAGACTTAACTAGGGCATCATCTTGACAGGTCTACGACTGTTAGATAGTCTCTGACGGTATTCCTGTTTCATCCCGTTATGCGGGTGAAAGGATGATTGCTTCGGTGAAGATTTACCGAGCAGTTGAGTGAGAGCGGCGCTGGGGCTTCGGTGGTGCAGTGCGATAAGGCGCTCCCCCGGAAAGGGAATATGCTGGTTCAATCTCGCCCGGAGCCAAGCGTTTTGCGATCAACTCAGCACCTTGCGTAAACATACCATAACGTGCACTGCGACGTTAAACTGCAGTTACGGCAAAAAACTTCCAAAAATCGTGTAAGACTTAACTAGGGCATCATCTTGACAGGTCTACGACTGTTAGATAGTCTCTGACGGTATTCCTGTTTCATCCCGTTATGCGGGTGAAAGGATGATTGCTTCGGTGAAGATTTACCGAGCAGTTGAGTGAGAGCGGCGCTGGGGCTTCGGTGGTGCAGTGCGATAAGGCGCCCCCCCGGAAAGAGAATATGCTGGTTCAATCTCGCCCGGAGCCAAGCGTTTTGCGATCAACTCAGCACCTTGCGTAAACATACCATAACGTGCACTGCGACGTTAAACTGCAGTTACGGCAAAAAACTTCCAAAAATCGTGTAAGACTTAACTAGGGCATCATCTTGACAGGTCTACGACTGTTAGATAGTCTCTGACGGTATTCCTGTTTCATCCCGTTATGCGGGTGAAAGGATGATTGCTTCGGTGAAGATTTACCGAGCAGTTGAGTGAGAGCGGCGCTGGGGCTTCGGTGGTGCAGTGCGATAAGGCGCTCCCCCGGAAAGGGAATATGCTGGTTCAATCTCGCCCGGAGCCAAGCGTTTTGCGATCAACTCAGCACCTTGCGTAAACATACCATAACGTGCACTGCGACGTTAAACTGCAGTTACGGCAAAAAACTTCCAAAAATCGTGTAAGACTTAACTAGGGCATCATCTTGACAGGTCTACGACTGTTAGATAGTCTCTGACGGTATTCCTGTTTCATCCCGTTATGCGGGTGAAAGGATGATTGCTTCGGTGAAGATTTACCGAGCAGTTGAGTGAGAGCGGCGCTGGGGCTTCGGTGGTGCAGTGCGATAAGGCGCTCCCCCGGAAAGGGAATATGCTGGTTCAATCTCGCCCGGAGCCAAGCGTTTTGCGATCAACTCAGCACCTTGCGTAAACATACCATAACGTGCACTGCGACGTTAAACTGCAGTTACGGCAAAAAACTTCCAAAAATCGTGTAAGACTTAACTAGGGCATCATCTTGACAGGTCTACGACTGTTAGATAGTCTCTGACGGTATTCCTGTTTCATCCCGTTATGCGGGTGAAAGGATGATTGCTTCGGTGAAGATTTACCGAGCAGTTGAGTGAGAGCGGCGCTGGGGCTTCGGTGGTGCAGTGCGATAAGGGGCTCCCGGAAAGGCAATATGCTGGTTCAATCTCGCCCGGAGCCAAGCGTTTTGCGATCAACTCAGCACCTTGCGTAAACATACCATAACGTGCACTGCGACGTTAAACTGCAGTTACGGCAAAAAACTTCCAAAAATCGTGTAAGACTTAACTAGGGCATCATCTTGACAGGTCTACGACTGTTAGATAGTCTCTGACGGTATTCCTGTTTCATCCCGTTAAGCGGGTGAAAGGATGATTGCTTCGGTGAAGATTTACCGAGCAGTTGAGTGAGAGCGGCGCTGGGGCTTCGGTGGTGCAGTGCGATAAGGCGCTCCCCCGGAAAGGGAATATGCTGGTTCAATCTCGCCCGGAGCCAAGCGTTTTGCGATCAACTCAGCACCTTGCGTAAACATACCATAACGTGCACTGCGACGTTAAACTGCAGTTACGGCAAAAAACTTCCAAAAATCGTGTAAGACTTAACTAGGGCATCATCTTGACAGGTCTACGACTGTTAGATAGTCTCTGACGGTATTCCTGTTTCATCCCGTTATGCGGGTGAAAGGATGATTGCTTCGGTGAAGATTTACCGAGCAGTTGAGTGAGAGCGGCGCTGGGGCTTCGGTGGTGCAGTGCGATAAGGCGCTCCCCCGGAAAGGGAATATGCTGGTTCAATCTCGCCCGGAGCCAAGCGTTTTGCGATCAACTCAGCACCTTGCGTAAACATACCATAACGTGCACTGCGACGTTAAACTGCAGTTACGGCAAAAAACTTCCAAAAATCGTGTAAGACTTAACTAGGGCATCATCTTGACAGGTCTACGACTGTTAGATAGTCTCTGACGGTATTCCTGTTTCATCCCGTTATGCGGGTGAAAGGATGATTGCTTCGGTGAAGATTTACCGAGCAGTTGAGTGAGAGCGGCGCTGGGGCTTCGGTGGTGCAGTGCGATAAGGCGCTCCCCCGGGAAGGGAATATGCTGGTTCAATCTCGCCCGGAGCCAAGCGTTTTGCGATCAACTCAGCACCTTGCGTAAACATACCATAACGTGCACTGCGACGTTAAACTGCAGTTACGGCAAAAAACTTCCAAAAATCGTGTAAGACTTAACTAGGGCATCATCTTGACAGGTCTACGCTACGACTATTAGATAGTCTCTGACGGTATTCCTGTTTCATCCCGTTATGCGGGTGAAAGGATGATTGCTTCGGTGAAGATTTACCGAGCAGTTGAGTGAGAGCGGCGCTGGGGCTTCGGTGGTGCAGTGCGATAAGGCGCTCCCCGGAAAGGGAATATGCTGGTTCAATCTCGCCCGGAGCCAAGCGTTTTGCGATCAACTCAGCGCCTTGCGTAAACATACCATAACGTGCACTGCGACGTTAAACTGCAGTTACGGCAAAAAACTTCCAAAAATCGTGTAAGACTTAACTAGGGCATCATCTTTTGAGGTCTACGACTGTTAGATAGTCTCTGACGGTATTCCTGTTTCATCCCGTTATGCGGGTGAAAGGATGATTGCTTCGGTGAAGATTTACCGAGCAGTTGAGTGAGAGCGGCGCTGGGGCTTCGGTGGTGCAGTGCGATAAGGCGCTCCCCCGGAAAGGGAATATGCTGGTTCAATCTCGCCCGGAGCCAAGCGTTTTGCGATCAACTCAGCACCTTGCGTAAACATACCATAACGTGCACTGCGACGTTAAACTGCAGTTACGGCAAAAAACTTCCAAAAATCGTGTAAGACTTAACTAGGGCATCATCTTGACAGGTCTACGACTGTTAGATAGTCTCTGACGGTATTCCTGTTTCATCCCGTTATGCGGGTGAAAGGATGATTGCTTCGGTGAAGATTTACCGAGCAGTTGAGTGAGAGCGGCGCTGGGGCTTCGGTGGTGCAGTGCGATAAGGCGCTCCCCGGAAAGGGAATATGCTGGTTCAATCTCGCCCGGAGCCAAGCGTTTTGCGATCAACTCAGCACCTTGCGTAAACATACCATAACGTGCACTGCGACGTTAAACTGCAGTTACGGCAAAAAACTTCCAAAAATCGTGTAAGACTTAACTAGGGCATCATCTTGACAGGTCTACGACTGTTAGATAGTCTCTGACGGTATTCCTGTTTCATCCCGTTATGCGGGTGAAAGGATGGTTGCTTCGGTGAAGATTTACCGAGCAGTGGAGTGAGAGCGGCGCTGGGGCTTCGGTGGTGCAGTGCGATAAGGCGCTTCCCCGGAAAGGGAATATGCTGGTTCAATCTCGCCCGGAGCCAAGCGTTTTGCGATCAACTCAGCACCTTGCGTAAACATACCATAACGTGCACTGCGACGTTAAACTGCAGTTACGGCAAAAAACTTCCAAAAATCGTGTAAGACTTAACTAGGGCATCATCTTGACAGGTCTACGACTGTTAGATAGTCTCTGACGGTATTCCTGTTTCTTTCCGTTATGCGGGTGAAAGGATGATTGCTTCGGTGAAGATTTACCGAGCAGTTGAGTGAGAGCGGCGCTGGGGCTCCGGTGGTGCAGTGTGATAAGGCGCTCCCCCGGAAAGGGAATATGCTGGTTCAATCTCGCCCGGAGCCAAGCGTTTTGCGATCAACTCAGCACCTTGCGTAAACATACCATAACGTGCACTGCGACGTTAAACTGCAGTTACGGCAAAACTTCCAAAAATCGTGTAAGACTTAACTAGGGCATCATCTTGACAGGTCTACGACTGTTAGATAGTCTCTGACGGTATTCCTGTTTCATCCCGTTATGCGGGTGAAAGGATGATTGCTTCGGTGAAGATTTACCGAGCAGTTGAGTGAGAGCGGCGCTGGGGCTTCGGTGGTGCAGTGCGATAAGGCGCTCCCCGGAAAGGGAATATGCTGGTTCAATCTCGCCCGGAGCCAAGCGTTTTGCGATCAACTCAGCACCTTGCGTAAACATACCATAACGTGCACTGCGACGTTAAACTGCAGTTACGGCAAAAGACTTCCAAAAATCGTGTAAGACTTAACTAGGGCATCATCTTGAGAGGTCTACGACTGTTAGATAGTCTCTGACGGTATTCCTGTTTCATCCCGTTATGCGGGTGAAAGGATGATTGCTTCGGTGAAGATTTACCGAGCAGTTGAGTGAGAGCGGCGCTGGGGCTTCGGTGGTGCAGTGCGATAAGGCGCTCGCCCGGAAAGGGAATATGCTGGTTCAATCTCGCCCGGAGCCAAGCGTTTTGCGATCAACTCAGCACCTTGCGTAAACATACCATAACGTGCACTGCGACGTTAAACTGCAGTTACGGCAAAAAACTTCCAAAAATCGTGTAAGACTTAACTAGGGCATCATCTTGACAGGTCTACGACTGTTAGATAGTCTCTGACGGTATTCCTGTTTCATCCCGTTATGCGGGTGAAAGGATGATTGCTTCGGTGAAGATTTACCGAGCAGTTGAGTGAGAGCGGCGCTGGGGCTTCGGTGGTGCAGTGCGATAAGGCGCTCCCCCGGAAAGGGAATATGCTGGTTCAATCTCGCCCGGAGCCAAGCGTTTTGCGATCAACTCAGCACCTTGCGTAAACATACCATAACGTGCACTGCGACGTTAAACTGCAGTTACGGCAAAAAACTTCCAAAAATCGTGTAAGACTTAACTAGGGCATCATCTTGACAGGTCTACGACTGTTAGATAGTCTCTGACGGTATTCCTGTTTCATCCCGTTATGCGGGTGAAAGGATGATTGCTTCGGTGAAGATTTACCGAGCAGTTGAGTGAGAGCGGCGCTGGGGCTTCGGTGGTGCAGTGCGATAAGGCGCTCCCCCGGAAAGGGAATATGCTGGTTCAATCTCGCCCGGAGCCAAGCGTTTTGCGATCAACTCAGCACCTTGCGTAAACATACCATAACGTGCACTGCGACGTTAAACTGCAGTTACGGCAAAAAACTTCCAAAAATCGTGTAAGACTTAACTAGGGCATCATCTTGACAGGTCTACGACTGTTAGATAGTCTCTGACGGTATTCCTGTTTCATCCCGTTAAGCGGGTGAAAGGATGATTGCTTCGGTGAAGATTTACCGAGCAGTTGAGTGAGAGCGGCGCTGGGGCTTCGGTGGTGCAGTGCGATAAGGCGCTAACCCGGAAAGGGAATATGCTGGTTCAATCTCGCCCGGAGCCAAGCGTTTTGCGATCAACTCAGCACCTTGCGTAAACATACCATAACGTGCACTGCGACGTTAAACTGCAGTTACGGCAAAAACTTCCAAAAATGGTGTAAGACGTAACTAGGGCATCATCTTGACAGGTCTACGACTGTTAGATAGTCTCTGACGGTATTCCTGTTTCATCCCGTTATGCGGGTGAAAGGATGATTGCTTCGGTGAAGATTTACCGAGCAGTTGAGTGAGAGCGGCGCTGGGGCTTCGGTGGTGCAGTGCGATAAGGCGCTCCCCCGGAAAGGGAATATGCTGGTTCAATCTCGCCCGGAGCCAAGCGTTTTGCGATCAACTCAGCACCTTGCGTAAACATACCATAACGTGCACTGCGACGTTAAACTGCAGTTACGGCAAAAAACTTCCAAAAATCGTGTAAGACTTAACTAGGGCATCATCTTGACAGGTCTACGACTGTTAGATAGTCTCTGACGGTATTCCTGTTTCATCCCGTTAAGCGGGTGAAAGGATGATTGCTTCGGTGAAGATTTACCGAGCAGTTGAGTGAGAGCGGCGCTGGGGCTTCGGTGGTGCAGTGCGGTAAGGCGCTCCCCGGAAAGGGAATATGCTGGTTCAATCTCGCCCGGAGCCAAGCGTTTTGCGATCAACTCAGCACCTTGCGTAAACATACCATAACGTGCACTGCGACGTTAAACTGCAGTTACGGCAAAAAACTTCCAAAAATCGTGTAAGACTTAACTAGGGCATCATCTTGACAGGTCTACGACTGTTAGATAGTCTCTGACGGTATTCCTGTTTCATCCCGTTATGCGGGTGAAAGGATGATTGCTTCGGTGAAGATTTACCGAGCAGTTGAGTGAGAGCGGCGCTGGGGCTTCGGTGGTGCAGTGCGATAAGCCGCTCCCCCGGAAAAGGAATATGCTGGTACCATCTCGGCCGGAGCCAAGCGTTTTGCGATCAACTCAGCACCTTGCGTAAACATACCATAACGTGCACTGCGACGTTAAACTGCAGTTACGGCAAAAAACTTCCAAAAATCGTGTAAGACTTAACTAGGGCATCATCTTGACAGGTCTACGACTGTTAGATAGTCTCTGACGGTATTCCTGTTTCATCCCGTTATGCGGGTGAAAGGATGGTTGCTTCGGTGAAGATTTACCGAGCAGTTGAGTGAGAGCGGCGCTGGGGCTTCGGTGGTGCAGTGCGATAAGGCGCTCCTCCGGAAAGGGAATATGCTGGTTCAATCTCGCCCGGAGCCAAGCGTTTTGCGATCAACTCAGCACCTTGCGTAAACATACCATAACGTGCACTGCGACGTTAAACTGCAGTTACGGCAAAAAACTTCCAAAAATCGTGTAAGACTTAACTAGGGCATCATCTTGACAGGTCTACGACTGTTAGATAGTCTCTGACGGTATTCCTGTTTCATCCCGTTATGCGGGTGAAAGGATGATTGCTTCGGTGAAGATTTACCGAGCAGTTGAGTGAGAGCGGCGCTGGGGCTTCGGTGGTGCAGTGCGATAAGGCGCTCCCCCGGAAAGGGAATATGCTGGTTCAATCTCGCCCAGAGCCAAGCGTTTTGCGATCAACTCAGCACCTTGCGTAAACATACCATAACGTGCACTGCGACGTTAAACTGCAGTTACGGCAAAAACTTCCAAAAATCGTGTAAGACTTAACTAGGGCATCATCTTGACAGGTCTACGACTGTTAGATAGTCTCTGACGGTATTCCTGTTTCATCCCGTTAAGCGGGTGAAAGGATGATTGCTTCGGTGAAGATTTACCGAGCAGTTGAGTGAGAGCGGCGCTGGGGCTTCGGTGGTGCAGTGCGGTAAGGCGCTCCCCGGAAAGGGAATATGCTGGTTCAATCTCGCCCGGAGCTAAGCGTTTTGCGATCAACTCAGCACCTTGCGTAAACATACCATAACGTGCACTGCGACGTTAAACTGCAGTTACGGCAAAAAACTTCCAAAAATCGTGTAAGACCTAACTAGGGCATCATCTTGACAGGTCTACGACTGTTAGATAGTCTCTGACGGTATTCCTGTTTCATCCCGTTATGCGGGTGAAAGGATGATTGCTTCGGTGAAGATTTACCGAGCAGTGGAGTGAGAGCGGCGCTGGGGCTTCGGTGGTGCAGTGCGATAAGGCGCTCCCCCGGAAAGGGAATATGCTGGTTCAATCTCGCCCGGAGCCAAGCGTTTTGCGATCAACTCAGCACCTTGCGTAAACATACCATAACGTGCACTGCGACGTTAAACTGCAGTTACGGCGAAAAACTTCCAAAAATCGTGTAAGACTTAACTAGGGCATCATCTTGACAGGTCTACGACTGTTAGATAGTCTCTGACGGTATTCCTGTTTCATCCCGTTAAGCGGGTGAAAGGATGATTGCTTCGGTGAAGATTTACCGAGCAGTTGAGTGAGAGCGGCGCTGGGGCTTCGGTGGTGCAGTGCGATAAGGCGCTCCCTCGGAAAGGGAATATGCTGGTTCAATCTCGCCCGGAGCCAAGCGTTTTGCGATCAACTCAGCACCTTGCGTAAACATACCATAACGTGCACTGCGACGTTAAACTGCAGTTACGGCAAAAAACTTCCAAAAATCGTGTAAGACTTAACTAGGGCATCATCTTGACAGGTCTACTACTGTTAGATAGTCTCTGACGGTATTCCTGTTTCATCCCGTTATGCGGGTGAAAGGATGATTGCTTCGGTGAAGATTTACCGAGCAGTGGAGTGAGAGCGGCGCTGGGGCTTCGGTGGTGCAGTGCGATAAGGCGCTCCCCCGGAAAGGGAATATGCTGGTTCAATCTCGCCCGGAGCCAAGCGTTTTGCGATCAACTCAGCACCTTGCGTAAACATACCATAACGTGCACTGCGACGTTAAACTGCAGTTACGGCAAAAAACTTCCAAAAATCGTGTAAGACTTAACTAGGGCATCATCTTGACAGGTCTACGACTGTTAGATAGTCTCTGACGGTATTCCTGTTTCATCCCGTTATGCGGGTGAAAGGATGATTGCTTCGGTGAAGATTTACCGAGCAGTTGAGTGAGAGCGGCGCTGGGGCTTCGGTGATGCAGTGCGATAAGGCGCTCCCCGGAAAGGGAATATGCTGGTTCAATCTCGCCCGGAGCCAAGCGTTTTGCGATCAACTCAGCACCTTGCGTAAACATACCATAACGTGCACTGCGACGTTAAACTGCAGTTACGGCAAAAAACTTCCAAAAATCGTGTAAGACTTAACTAGGGCATCATCTTGACAGGTCTACGACTGTTAGATAGTCTCTGACGGTATTCCTGTTTCATCCCGTTATGCGGGTGAAAGGATGATTGCTTCGGTGAAGATTTACCGAGCAGTTGAGTGAGAGCGGCGCTGGGGCTTCGGTGGTGCAGTGCGATAAGGCGCTCTCCCGGAAAGGGAATATGCTGGTTCAATCTCGCCCGGAGCCAAGCGTTTTGCGATCAACTCAGCACCTTGCGTAAACATACCATAACGTGCACTGCGACGTTAAACTGCAGTTACGGCAAAAAACTTCCAAAAATCGTGTAAGACTTAACTAGGGCATCATCTTGACAGGTCTACGACTGTTAGATAGTCTCTGACGGTATTCCTGTTTCATCCCGTTAAGCGGGTGAAAGGATGATTGCTTCGGTGAAGATTTACCGAGCAGTTGAGTGAGAGCGGCGCTGGGGCTTTGGTGGTGCAGTGCGATAAGGCGCTCTCCCGGAAAGGGAATATGCTGGTTCAATCTCGCCCGGAGCCAAGCGTTTTGCGATCAACTCAGCACCTTGCGTAAACATACCATAACGTGCACTGCGACGTTAAACTGCAGTTACGGCAAAAAACTTCCAAAAATCGTGTAAGACTTAACTAGGGCATCATCTTGACAGGTCTACGACTGTTAGATAGTCTCTGACGGTATTCCTGTTTCATCCCGTTATGCGGGTGAAAGGATGATTGCTTCGGTGAAGATTTACCGAGCAGTTGAGTGAGAGCGGCGCTGGGGCTTCGGTGGTGCAGTGCGATAAGGCGCTCCCCCGGAAAGGGAATATGCTGGTTCAATCTCGCCCGGAGCCAAGCGTTTTGCGATCAACTCAGCACCTTGCGTAAACATACCATAACGTGCACTGCGACGTTAAACTGCAGTTACGGCAAAAAACTTCCAAAAATCGTGTAAGACTTAACTAGGGCATCATCTTGACAGGTCTACGACTGTTAGATAGTCTCTGACGGTATTCCTGTTTCATCCCGTTATGCGGGTGAAAGGATGATTGCTTCGGTGAAGATTTACCGAGCAGTTGAGTGAGAGCGGCGCTGGGGCTTCGGTGGTGCAGTGCGATAAGGCGCTCCCTCGGAAAGGGAATATGCTGGTTCAATCTCGCCCGGAGCTAAGCGTTTTGCGATCAACTCAGCACCTTGCGTAAACATACCATTACGTGCACTGCGACGTTAAACTGCAGTTACGGCAAAAACTTCCAAAAATCGTGTAAGACTTAACTAGGGCATCATCTTGACAGGTCTACGACTGTTAGATAGTCTCTGACGGTATTCCTGTTTCATCCCGTTATGCGGGTGAAAGGATGATTGCTTCGGTGAAGATTTACCGAGCAGTTGAGTGAGAGCGGCGCTGGGGCTTCGGTGGTGCAGTGCGATAAGGCGCTCCCCGAAAAGGGAATATGCTGGTTCAATCTCGCCCGGAGCCAAGCGTTTTGCGATCAACTCAGCACCTTGCGTAAACATACCATAACGTGCACTGCGACGTTAAACTGCAGTTACGGCAAAAAACTTCCAAAAATCGTGTAAGACTTAACTAGGGCATCATCTTGACAGGTCTACGACTGTTAGATAGTCTCTGACGGTATTCCTGTTTCATCCCGTTATGCGGGTGAAAGGATGATTGCTTCGGTGAAGATTTACCGAGCAGTTGAGTGAGAGCGGCGCTGGGGCTTCGGTGGTGCAGTGCGATAAGGCGCTCCCCCGGAAAGGGAATATGCTGGTTCAATCTCGCCCGGAGCCAAGCGTTTTGCGATCAACTCAGCACCTTGCGTAAACATACCATAACGTGCACTGCGACGTTAAACTGCAGTTACGGCAAAAAATTCCTAAAAATCGTGTAAGACTTAACTAGGGCATCATCTTGACAGGTCTACGACTGTTAGATAGTCTCTGACGGTATTCCTGTTTCATCCCGTTATGCGGGTGAAAGGATGATTGCTTCGGTGAAGATTTACCGAGCAGTTGAGTGAGAGCGGCGCTGGGGCTTCGGTGGTGCAGTGCGATAAGGCGCTTCCCCGGAAAGGAAATATGCTGGTTCAATCTCGCCCGGAGCCAAGCGTTTTGCGATCAACTCAGCACCTTGCGTAAACATACCATAACGTGCACTGCGACGTTAAACTGCAGTTACGGCAAAAAACTTCCAAAAATCGTGTAAGACTTAACTAGGGCATCATCTTGACAGGTCTACGACTGTTAGATAGTCTCTGACGGTATTCCTGTTTCATCCCGTTATGCGGGTGAAAGGATGATTGCTTCGGTGAAGATTTACCGAGCAGTTGAGTGAGAGCGGCGCTGGGGCTTCGGTGGTGCAGTGCGATAAGGCGCTCCCCGGAAAGGGAATATGCTGGTTCAATCTCGCCCGGAGCCAAGCGTTTTGCGATCAACTCAGCACCTTGCGTAAACATACCATAACGTGCACTGCGACGTTAAACTGCAGTTACGGCAAAAACTTCCAAAAATCGTGTAAGACTTAACTAGGGCATCATCTTGACAGGTCTACGACTGTTAGATAGTCTCTGACGGTGTTCCTGTTTCATCCCGTTATGCGGGTGAAAGGATGATTGCTTCGGTGAAGATTTACCGAGCAGTTGAGTGAGAGCGGCGCTGGGGCTTCGGTGGTGCAGTGCGATAAGGCGCTCCCCGGAAAGGGAATATGCTGGTTCAATCTCGCCCGGAGCCAAGCGTTTTGCGATCAACTCAGCACCTTGCGTAAACATACCATAACGTGCACTGCGACGTTAAACTGCAGTTACGGCAAAAACTTCCAAAAATCGTGTAAGACTTAACTAGGGCATCATCTTGACAGGTCTACGACTGTTAGATAGTCTCTGACGGTATTCCTGTTTCATCCCGTTATGCGGGTGAAAGGATGATTGCTTCGGTGAAGATTTACCGAGCAGTTGAGTGAGAGCGGCGCTGGGGCTTCGGTGGTGCAGTGCGATAAGGCGCTCCCCGGAAAGGGAATATGCTGGTTCAATCTCGCCCGGAGCCAAGCGTTTTGCGATCAACTCAGCACCTTGCGTAAACATACCATAACGTGCACTGCGACGTTAAACTGCAGTTACGGCAAAAACTTCCAAAAATCGTGTAAGACTTAACTAGGGCATCATCTTGACAGGTCTACGACTGTTAGATAGTCTCTGACGGTATTCCTGTTTCATCCCGTTATGCGGGTGAAAGGATGATTGCTTCGGTGAAGATTTACCGAGCAGTTGAGTGAGAGCGGCGCTGGGGCTTCGGTGGTGCAGTGCGATAAGGCGCTCCCCCGGAAAGGGAATATGCTGGTTCAATCTCGCCCGGAGCCAAGCGTTTTGCGATCAACTCAGCACCTTGCGTAAACATACCATAACGTGCACTGCGACGTTAAACTGCAGTTACGGCAAAAAACTTCCAAAAATCGTGTAAGACTTAACTAGGGCATAATCTTGACAGGTCTACGACTGTTAGATAGTCTCTGACGGTATTCCTGTTTCATCCCGTTATGCGGGTGAAAGGATGATTGCTTCGGTGAAAATTTACCGAGCAGTTGAGTGAGAGCGGCACTGGGGCTTCGGTGGTGCAGTGCGATAAGGCGCTCCCCCGGAAAGGGAATATGCTGGTTCAATCTCGCCCAGAGCCAAGCGTTTTGCGATCAACTCAGCACCTTGCGTAAACATATCATAACGTGCACTGCGACGTTAAACTGCAGTTACGGCGAAACAACTTCCAAAAATCGTGTAAGACTTAACTAGGCCATAATCTTGACAGGTCTACGACTGTTAGATAGTCTCTGACGGTATTCCTGTTTCATCCCGTCATGCGGGTGAAAGGATGATTGCTTCGGTGAAGATTTACCGAGCAGTTGAGTGAGAGCGGCGCTGGGGCTTCGGTGGTGCAGTGCGATAAGGCGCTCCCCCGGAAAGGGAATATGCTGGTTCAATCTCGCCCGGAGCCAAGCGTTTTGCGATCAACTCAGCACCTTGCGTAAACATACCATAACGTGCACTGCGACGTTAAACTGCAGTTACGGCAAAAAACTTCCAAAAATCGTGTAAGACTTAACTAGGGCATCATCTTGACAGGTCTACGACTGTTAGATAGTCTCTGACGGTATTCCTGTTTCATCCCGTTATGCGGGTGAAAGGATGATTGCTTCGGTGAAGATTTACCGAGCAGTTGAGTGAGAGCGGCGCTGGGGCTTCGGTGGTGCAGTGCGATAAGGCGCTCCCCGGAAAGGGAATATGCTGGTTCAATCTCGCCCGGAGCCAAGCGTTTTGCGATCAACTCAGCACCTTGCGTAAACATACCATAACGTGCACTGCGACGTTAAACTGCAGTTACGGCAAAAACTTCCAAAAATCGTGTAAGACTTAACTAGGGCATCATCTTGACAGGTCTACGACTGTTAGATAGTCTCTGACGGTATTCCTGTTTCATCCAGTTATGCGGGTGAAAGGATGATTGCTTCTGTGAAGATTTACCGAGCAGTTGAGTGAGAGCGGCGCTGGGGCTTCGGTGGTGCAGTGCGATAAGGCGCTCCCCGGAAAGGGAATATGCTGGTTCAATCTCGCCCGGAGCCAAGCGTTTTGCGATCAACTCAGCACCTTGCGTAAACATACCATAACGTGCACTGCGACGTTAAACTGCAGTTACGGCAAAAACTTCCAAAAATCGTGTAAGACTTAACTAGGGCATCATCTTGACAGGTCTACGACTGTTAGATAGTCTCTGACGGTATTCCTGTTTCATCCCGTTATGCGGGTGAAAGGATGATTGCTTCGGTGAAGATTTACCGAGCAGTTGAGTGAGAGTGGCGCTGGGGCTTCGGTGGTGCAGTGCGATAAGGCGCTCCCCGGAAAGGGAATATGCTGGTTCAATCTCGCCCGGAGCCAAGCGTTTTGCGATCAACTCAGCACCTTGCGTAAACATACCATAACGTGCACTGCGACGTTAAACTGCAGTTACGGCAAAAAACTTCCAAAAATCGTGTAAGACTTAACTAGGGCATCATCTTGACAGGTCTACGACTGTTAGATAGTCTCTGACGGTATTCCTGTTTCATCCCGTTATGCGGGTGAAAGGATGATTGCTTCGGTGAAGATTTACCGAGCAGTTGAGTGAGAGCGGCGCTGGGGCTTCGGTGGTGCAGTGCGATAAGGCGCTCCCCGGAAAGGGAGTATGCGTGTTCAATCTCGCCCGGAGCCAAGCGTTTTGCGATCAACTCAGCACCTTGCGTAAACATACCATAACGTGCACTGCGACGTTAAACTGCAGTTACGGCAAAAAACTTCCAAAAATCGTGTAAGACTTAACTAGGGCATCATCTTGACAGGTCTACGACTGTTAGATAGTCTCTGACGGTATTCCTGTTTCATCCCGTTATGCGGGTGAAAGGATGATTGCTTCGGTGAAGATTTACCGAGCAGTTGAGTGAGAGCGGCGCTGGGGCTTCGGTGGTGCAGTGCGATAAGGCGCTCCCCGGAAAGGGAATATGCTGGTTCAATCTCGCCCGGAGCCAAGCGTTTTGCGATCAACTCAGCACCTTGCGTAAACATACCATAACGTGCACTGCGACGTTAAACTGCAGTTACGGCAAAAAACTTCCAAAAATCGTGTAAGACTTAACTAGGGCATCATCTTGACAGGTCTACGACTGTTAGATAGTCTCTGACGGTATTCCTGTTTCATCCCGTTATGCGGGTGAAAGGATGGTTGCTTCGGTGAAGATTTACCGAGCAGTTGAGTGAGAGCGGCGCTGGGGCTTCGGTGGTGCAGTGCGATAAGGCGCTCCCCGGAAAGGGAATATGCTGGTTCAATCTCGCCCGGAGCCAAGCGTTTTGCGATCAACTCAGCACCTTGCGTAAACATACCATAACGTGCACTGCGACGGTAAACTGCAGTTACGGCAAAAAAACTTCCAAAAATCGTGTAAGACTTAACTAGGGCATCATCTTGACAGGTCTACGACTGTTAGATAGTCTCTGACGGTATTCCTGTTTCATCCCGTTATGCGGGTGAAAGGATGATTGCTTCGGTGAAGATTTACCGAGCAGTTGAGTGAGAGCGGCGCTGGGGCTTCGGTGGTGCAGTGCGATAAGGCGCTCCCCGGAAAGGGAATATGCTGGTTCAATCTCGCCCGGAGCCAAGCGTTTTGCGATCAACTCAGCACCTTGCGTAAACATACCATAACGTGCACTGCGACGTTAAACTGCAGTTACGGCAAAAAACTTCCAAAAATCGTGTAAGACTTAACTAGGGCATCATCTTGACAGGTCTACGACTGTTAGATAGTCTCTGACGGTATTCCTGTTTCATCCCGTTATGCGGGTGAAAGGATGATTGCTTCGGTGAAGATTTACCGAGCAGTTGAGTGAGAGCGGCGCTGGGGCTTCGGTGGTGCAGTGCGATAAGGCGCTTCCCCGGAAAGGGAATATGCTGGTTCAATCTCGCCCGGAGCCAAGCGTTTTGCGATCAACTCAGCACCTTGCGTAAACATACCATAACGTGCACTGCGACGTTAAACTGCAGTTACGGCAAAAAACTTCCAAAAATCGTGTAAGACTTAACTAGGGCATCATCTTGACAGGTCTACGACTGTTAGATAGTCTCTGACGGTATTCCTGTTTCATCCCGTTATGCGGGTGAAAGGATGATTGCTTCGGTGAAGATTTACCGAGCAGTTGAGTGAGAGCGGCGCTGGGGCTTCGGTGGTGCAGTGCGATAAGGCGCTCCCCCGGAAAGGGAATATGCTGGTTCAATCTCGCCCGGAGCCAAGCGTTTTGCGATCAACTCAGCACCTTGCGTAAACATACCATAACGTGCACTGCGACGTTAAACTGCAGTTACGGCAAAAACTTCCAAAAATCGTGTAAGACTTAACTAGGGCATCATCTTGACAGGTCTACGACTGTTAGATAGTCTCTGACGGTATTCCTGTTTCATCCCGTTATGCGGGTGAAAGGATGATTGCTTCGGTGAAGATTTACCGAGCAGTTGAGTGAGAGCGGCGCTGGGGCTTCGGTGGTGCAGTGCGATAAGGCGCTCCCCGGAAAGGGAATATGCTGGTTCAATCTCGCCCGGAGCCAAGCGTTTTGCGATCAACTCAGCACCTTGCGTAAACATACCATAACGTGCACTGCGACGTTAAACTGCAGTTACGGCAAAAAACTTCCAAAAATCGTGTAAGACTTAACTAGGGCATCATCTTGACAGGTCTACGACTGTTAGATAGTCTCTGACGGTATTCCTGTTTCATCCCGTTAAGCGGGTGAAAGGATGATTGCTTCGGTGAAGATTTACCGAGCAGTTGAGTGAGAGCGGCGCTGGGGCTTTGGTGGTGCAGTGCGATAAGGCGCTCTCCCGGAAAGGGAATATGCTGGTTCAATCTCGCCCGGAGCCAAGCGTTTTGCGATCAACTCAGCACCTTGCGTAAACATACCATAACGTGCACTGCGACGTTAAACTGCAGTTACGGCAAAAAACTTCCAAAAATCGTGTAAGACTTAACTAGGGCATCATCTTGACAGGTCTACGACTGTTAGATAGTCTCTGACGGTATTCCTGTTTCATCCCGTTATGCGGGTGAAAGGATGATTGCTTCGGTGAAGATTTACCGAGCAGTTGAGTGAGAGCGGCGCTGGGGCTTCGGTGGTGCAGTGCGATAAGGCGCTCCCCGGAAAGGGAATATGCTGGTTCAATCTCGCCCGGAGCCAAGCGTTTTGCGATCAACTCAGCACCTTGCGTAAACATACCATAACGTGCACTGCGACGTTAAACTGCAGTTACGGCAAAAAAACTTCCAAAAATCGTGTAAGACTTAACTAGGGCATCATCTTGACAGGTCTACGACTGTTAGATAGTCTCTGACGGTATTCCTGTTTCATCCCGTTATGCGGGTGAAAGGATGATTGCTTCGGTGAAGATTTACCGAGCAGTTGAGTGAGAGCGGCGCTGGGGCTTCGGTGGTGCAGTGCGATAAGGCGCTCCCCCGGAAAGGGAATATGCTGGTTCAATCTCGCCCGGAGCCAAGCGTTTTGCGATCAACTCAGCACCTTGCGTAAACATACCATAACGTGCACTGCGACGTTAAACTGCAGTTACGGCAAAAAACTTCCGAAAATCGTGTAAGACTTAACTAGGGCATCATCTTGAGAGGTCTACGACTGTTAGATAGCCTCTGACGGTATTCCTGTTTCATCCCGTTATGCGGGTGAAAGGATGATTGCTTCGGTGAAGATTTACCGAGCAGTTGAGTGAGAGTGGCGCTGGGGCTTCGGTGGTGCAGTGCGATAAGGCGCTCCCCCGGAAAGGGAATATGCTGGTTCAATCTCGCCCGGAGCCAAGCGTTTTGCGATCAACTCAGCACCTTGCGTAAACATACCATAAAGTGCACTGCGACGTTAAACTGCAGTTACGGCAAAAAACTTCCAAAAATCGTGTAAGACTTAACTAGGGCATCATCTTGACAGGTCTACGACTGTTAGATAGTCTCTGACGGTATTCCTGTTTCATCCCGTTATGCGGGTGAAAGGATGATTGCTTCGGTGAAGATTTACCGAGCAGTTGAGTGAGAGCGGCGCTGGGGCTTCGGTGGTGCAGTGCGATAAGGCGCTCCCCCGGAAAGGGAATATGCTGGTTCAATCTCGCCCGGAGCCAAGCGTTTTGCGATCAACTCAGCACCTTGCGTAAACATACCATAACGTGCACTGCGACGTTAAACTGCAGTTACGGCAAAAAAACTTCCAAAAATCGTGTAAGACTTAACTAGGGCATCATCTTGACAGGTCTACGACTGTTAGATAGTCTCTGACGGTATTCCTGTTTCATCCCGTTATGCGGGTGAAAGGATGATTGCTTCGGTGAAGATTTACCGAGCAGTTGAGTGAGAGCGGCGCTGGGGCTTCGGTGGTGCAGTGCGATAAGGCGCTCCCCCGGAAAGGGAATATGCTGGTTCAATCTCGCCCGGAGCCAAGCGTTTTGCGATCAACTCAGCACCTTGCGTAAACATACCATAACGTGCACTGCGACGTTAAACTGCAGTTACGGCAAAAAACTTCCAAAAATCGTGTAAGACTTAACTAGGGCATCATCTTGACAGGTCTACGACTGTTAGATAGTCTCTGACGGTATTCCTGTTTCATCCCGTTTTGCGGGTGAAAGGATGATTGCTTCGGTGAAGATTTACCGAGCAGTTGAGTGAGAGCGGCGCTGGGGCTTCGGTGGTGCAGTGCGATAAGGCACTCCCCCGGAAAGGGAATATGCTGGTTCAATCTCGCCCGGAGCCAAGCGTTTTGCGATCAACTCAGCACCTTGCGTAAACATACCATAACGTGCACTGCGACGTTAAACTGCAGTTACGGCAAAAAAACTTCCAAAAATCGTGTAAGACTTAACTAGGGCATCATCTTGACAGGTCTACGACTGTTAGTCTCTGACGGTATTCCTGTTTCATCCCGTTATGCGGGTGAAAGGATGATTGCTTCGGTGAAGGTTTACCGAGCAGTTGAGTGAGAGCGGCGCTGGGGCTTCGGTGGTGCAGTGCGGTAAGGCGCTCCCCGGAAAGGGAATATGCTGGTTCAATCTCGCCCGGAGCTAAGCGTTTTGCGATCAACTCAGCACCTTGCGTAAACATACCATTACGTGCACTGCGACGTTAAACTGCAGTTACGGCAAAAACTTCCAAAAATCGTGTAAGACTTACTTAGGGCATCATCTTGACAGGTCTACGACTGTTAGATAGTCTCTGACGGTATTCCTGTTTCATCCCGTTATGCGGGTGAAAGGATGATTGCTTCGGTGAAGATTTACCGAGCAGTTGAGTGAGAGCGGCGCTGGGGCTCCGGTGGTGCAGTGCGATAAGGCCCTCCCCGGAAAGGGAATATGCTGGTTCAATGTCGCCCGGAGCCAAGCGTTTTGCGATCAACTCAGCACCTTGCGTAAACATACCATAACGTGCACTGCGACGTTAAACTGCAGTTACGGCAAAAACTTCCAAAAATCGTGTAAGACTTAACTAGGGCATCATCTTGACAGGTCTACGACTGTTAGATAGTCTCTGACGGTATTCCTGTTTCATCCCGTTATGCGGGTGAAAGGATGATTGCTTCGGTGAAGATTTACCGAGCAGTTGAGTGAGAGCGGCGCTGGGGCTTCGGTGGTGCAGTGCGATAAGGCGCTCCCCGGAAAGGGAATATGCTGGTTCAATCTCGCCCGGAGCCAAGCGTTTTGCGATCAACTCAGCACCTTGCGTAAACATACCATAACGTGCACTGCGACGTTAAACTGCAGTTACGGCAAAAACTTCCAAAAATCGTGTAAGACTTAACTAGGGCATCATCTTGACAGGTCTACGACTGTTAGATAGTCTCTGACGGTATTCCTGTTTCATCCCGTTATGGGGGTGAAAGGATGATTGCTTCGGTGTAGATTTACCGAGCAGTTGAGTGAGAGCGGCGCTGGGGCTTCGGTGGTGCAGTGCGATAAGGCGCTCCCCGGAAAGGGAATATGCTGATTCAATCTCGCCCGGAGCCAAGCATTTTGCGATCAACTCAGCACCTTCCGTAACCATACCATCACGTCCACTGCGACGTTAAACTGCCGTTACGGCAAAAACCTTCCAAAAATCGTGTAAGACTTAACTAGGGCATCATCTTGACAGGTCTACGACTGTTAGCTAGTCTCTGACGGTATTCCTGTTTCATCCCGTTATGCGGGTGAAAGGATGATTGCTTCGGTGAAGATTTACCGAGCAGTTGAGTGAGAGCGGCGCTGGGGCTTCGGTGGTGCAGTGCGATAAGGCGCTCCCCGGAAAGGGAATATGCTGGTTCAATCTCGCCCGGAGCCAAGCGTTTTGCGATCAACTCAGCACCTTGCGTAAACATACCATAACGTGCACTGCGACGTTAAACTGCAGTTACGGCAAAAACTTCCAAAAATCGTGTAAGACTTAACTAGGGCATCATCTTGACAGGTCTACGACTGTTAGATAGTCTCTGACGGTATTCCTGTTTCATCCCGTTATGCGGGTGAAAGGATGATTGCTTCGGTGAAGATTTATCGAGCAGTTGAGTGAGAGCGGCGCTGGGGCTTCGGTGGTGCAGTGCGATAAGGCGCTCCCCGGAAAGGGAATATGCTGGTTCAATCTCGCCCGGAGCCAAGCGTTTTGCGATCAACTCAGCACCTTGCGTAAACATACCATAACGTGCACTGCGACGTTAAACTGCAGTTACGGCAAAAACTTCCAAAAATCGTGTAAGACTTAACTAGGGCATCATCTTGACAGGTCTACGACTGTTAGATAGTCTCTGACGGTATTCCTGTTTCATCCCGTTATGCGGGTGAAAGGATGATTGCTTCGGTGAAGATTTACCGAGCAGTTGAGTGAGAGCGGCGCTGGGGCTTCGGTGGTGCAGTGCGATAAGGCGCTCCCCGGAAAGGGAATATGCTGGTTCAATCTCGCCCGGAGCCAAGCGTTTTGCGATCAACTCAGCACCTTGCGTAAACATACCATAACGTGCACTGCGACGTTAAACTGCAGTTACGGCAAAAACTTCCAAAAATCGTGTAAGACTTAACTAGGGCATCATCTTGACAGGTCTACGACTGTTAGATAGTCTCTGACGGTATTCCTGTTTCATCCCGTTATGCGGGTGAAAGGATGATTGCTTCGGTGAAGATTTACCGAGCAGTTGAGTGAGAGCGGCGCTGGGGCTTCGGTGGTGCAGTGCGATAAGGCGCTCCCCCGGAAAGGGAATATGCTGGTTCAATCTCGCCCGGAGCCAAGCGTTTTGCGGTCAACTCAGCACCTTGCGTAAACATACCATAACGTGCACTGCGACGTTAAACTGCAGTTACGGCAAAAAACTTCCAAAAATCGTGTAAGACTTAACTAGGGCATCATCTTGAGAGGTCTACGACTGTTAGATAGTCTCTGACGGTATTCCTGTTTCATCCCGTTATGCGGGTGAAAGGATGATTGCTTCGGTGAAGATTTACCGAGCAGTTGAGTGGGAGCGGCGCTGGGGCTTCGGTGGTGCAGTGCGATAAGGCGCTCCCCCGGAAAGGGAATATGCTGGTTCAATCTCGCCCGGAGCCAAGCGTTTTGCGATCAACTCAGCACCTTGCGTAAACATACCATAACGTGCACTGCGACGTTAAACTGCAGTTACGGCAAAAAACTTCCAAAAATCGTGTAAGACTTAACTAGGGCATCATCTTGACAGGTCTACGACTGTTAGATAGTCTCTGACGGTATTCCTGTTTCATCCCGTTATGCGGGTGAAAGGATGATTGCTTCGGTGAAGATTTACCGAGCAGTTGAGTGAGAGCGGCGCTGGGGCTTCGGTGGTGCAGTGCGATAAGGCGCTCCCCGGAAAGGGAATATGCTGGTTCAATCTCGCCCGGAGCCAAGCGTTTTGCGATCAACTCAGCACCTTGCGTAAACATACCATAACGTGCACTGCGACGTTAAACTGCAGTTACGGCAAAAACTTCCAAAAATCGTGTAAGACATAACTAGGGCATCATCTTGACAGGTCTACGACTGTTAGATAGTCTCTGACGGTATTCCTGTTTCATCCCGTTATGCGGGTGAAAGGATGATTGCTTCGGTGAAGAATTACCGAGCAGTTGAGTGAGAGCGGCGCTGGGGCTTCGGTGGTGCAGTGCGATAAGGCGCTCCCCGGAAAGGGAATATGCTGGTTCAATCTCGCCCGGAGCCAAGCGTTTTGCGATCAACTCAGCACCTTGCGTAAACATACCATAACGTGCACTGCGACGTTAAACTGCAGTTACGGCAAAAAACTTCCAAAAATCGTGTAAGACTTAACTAGGGCATCATCTTGACAGGTCTACGACTGTTAGATAGTCTCTGACGGTATTCCTGTTTCATCCCGTTATGCGGGTGAAAGGATGATTGCTTCGGTGAAGATTTACCGAGCAGTTGAGTGAGAGCGGCGCTGGGGCTTCGGTGGTGCAGTGCGATAAGGCGCTCCCCCGGAAAGGGAATATGCTGGTTCAATCTCGCCCGGAGCTAAGCGTTTTGCGATCAACTCAGCACCTTGCGTAAACATACCATAACGTGCACTGCGACGTTAAACTGCAGTTACGGCAAAAAGCTTCCAAAAATCGTGTAAGACTTAACTAGGGCATCATCTTGACAGGTCTACGACTGTTAGATAGTCTCTGACGGTATTCCTGTTTCATCCCGTTATGCGGGTGAAAGGATGATTGCTTCGGTGAAGATTTACCGAGCAGTTGAGTGAGAGCGGCGCTGGGGCTTCGGTGGGGCGGTGGGAGAAGGCGCTCCCCGGAAAGGGAATATGCTGGTTCAATCTCGCCCGGAGCCAAGCGTTTTGCGATCAACTCAGCACCTTGCGTAAACATACCATAACGTGCACTGCGACGTTAAACTGCAGTTACGGCAAAAAACTTCCAAAAATCGTGTAAGACTTAACTAGGGCATCATCTTGACAGGTCTACGACTGTTAGATAGTCTCTGACGATATGCCTGTTTCATCCCGTTATGCGGGTGGAAGGATGATTGCTTCGGTGAAGATTTACCGAGCAGTTGAGTGAGAGCGGCGCTGGGGCTTCGTTGGTGCAGTGCGATAAGGCGCTCCCCCGGGAAGGGAATATGCTGGTTCAGTCTCGCCCGGAGCCAAGCGTTTTGCGTTCAACTCAACACCTTGTGTAAACACAAACCATAACGTGCACTGCGACGTTAAACTGCAGTTGCGGCAAAAAACTTCCAAAAATCGTGTAAGACCTAACTAGGGCATAATCTTGACAGGTCTACGACTGTTAGATAGTCTCTGACGGTATTCCTGTTTCATCCCGTTATGCGGGTGAAAGGATGATTGCTTCGGTGAAGATTTACCGAGCAGTTGAGTGAGAGCGGCACTGGGGCTTCGGTGGTGCAGTGCGATAAGGCTCTCCCCCGGAAAGGGAATATGCTGGTTCAATCTCGCCCGGAGCCAAGCGTTTTGCGATCAACTCAGCACCTTGCGTAAACATACCATAACGTGCACTGCGACGTTAAACTGCAGTTACGGCAAAAAACTTCCAAAAATCGTGTAAGACTTAACTAGGGCATCATCTTGACAGGTCTACGACTGTTAGATAGTCTCTGACGGTATTCCTGTTTCATCCCGTTATGCGGGTGAAAGGATGATTGCTTCGGTGAAGATTTACCGAGCAGTTGAGTGAGAGCGGCGCTGGGGCTTCGGTGGTGCAGTGCGATAAGGCGCTCCCCCGGAAAGGGAATATGCTGGTTCAATCTCGCCCGGAGCCAAGCGTTTTGCGATCAACTCAGCACCTTGCGTAAACATACCATAACGTGCACTGCGACGTTAAACTGCAGTTACGGCAAAAAATTCCAAAAATCGTGTAAGACTTAACTAGGGCATCATCTTGACAGGTCTACGACTGTTAGATAGTCTCTGACGGTATTCCTGTTTCATCCCGTTATGCGGGTGAAAGGATGATTGCTTCGGTGAAGATTTACCGAGCAGTTGAGTGAGAGCGGCGCTGGGGCTTCGGTGGTGCAGTGCGATAAGGCGCTCCCCGGAAAGGGAATATGCTGGTTCAATCTCGCCCGGAGCCAAGCGTTTTGCGATCAACTCAGCACCTTGCGTAAACATACCATAACGTGCACTGCGACGTTAAACTGCAGTTACGGCAAAAAACTTCCAAAAATCGTGTAAGACTTAACTAGGGCATCATCTTGACAGGTCTACGACTGTTAGATGGTCTCTGACGGTATTCCTGTTTCATACCGTTATGCGGGTGAAAGGATGATTGCTTCGGTGAAGATTTACCGAGCAGTTGAGTGAGAGCGGCGCTGGGGCTTCGGTGGTGCAGTGCGATAAGGCGCTCCCCGGAAAGGGAATATAATATGGTGGTTCAATCTCGCCCGGAGCCAAGCGTTTTGCGATCAACTCAGCACCTTGCGTAAACATGCCATAACGTGCACTGCGACGTTAAACTGCAGTTACGGCAAAAACTTCCAAAAATCGTGTAAGACCTAACTAGGGCATCATCTTGACAGGTCTACGACTGTTAGATAGTCTCTGACGGTATTCCTGTTTCATCCCGTTATGCGGGTGAAAGGATGATTGCTTCGGTGAAGATTTACCGAGCAGTGGAGTGAGAGCGGCGCTGGGGCTTCGGTGGTGCAGTGCGATAAGGCGCTCCCCGGAAAGGGAATATGCTGGTTCAATCTCGCCCGGAGCCAAGCGTTTTGCGATCAACTCAGCACCTTGCGTAAACATACCATAACGTGCACTGCGACGTTAAACTGCAGTTACGGCAAAAAACTTCCAAAAATCGTGTAAGACTTAACTAGGGCATCATCTTGACAGGTCTACGACTGTTAGATAGTCTCTGACGGTATTCCTGTTTCATCCCGTTATGCGGGTGAAAGGATGATTGCTTCGGTGAAGATTTACCGAGCAGTTGAGTGAGAGCGGCGCTGGGGCTTCGGTGGTGCAGTGCGATAAGGCGCTCCCCCGGAAAGGGAATATGCTGGTTCAATCTCGCCCGGAGCCAAGCGTTTTGCGATCAACTCAGCACCTTGCGTAAACATACCATAACGTGCACTGCGACGTTAAACTGCAGTTACGGCAAAAAACTTCCAAAAATCGTGTAAGACTTAACTAGGGCATCATCTTGACAGGTCTACGACTGTTAGATAGTCTCTGACGGTATTCCTGTTTCATCCCGTTATGCGGGTGAAAGGATGATTGCTTCGGTGAAGATTTACCGAGCAGTTGAGTGAGAGCGGCGCTGGGGCTTCGGTGGTGCAGTGCGATAAGGCGCTCCCCTGGAAAGGGAATATGCTGGTTCGATCTCGCCCGGAGCCAAGCGTTTTGCGATCAACTCAGCACCTTGCGTAAACATACCATAACGTGCACTGCGACGTTAAACTGCAGTTACGGCAAAAAAAACTTCCAAAAATCGTGTTAGACTTAACTAGGGCATCATCTTGACAGGTCTACGACTGTTAGATAGTCTCTGACGGTATTCCTGTTTCATCCCGTTATGCGGGTGAAAGGATGATTGCTTCGGTGAAGATTTACCGAGCAGTTGAGTGAGAGCGGCGCTGGGGCTTCGGTGGTGCAGTGCGATAAGGCGCTCCCCGGAAAGGGAATATGCTGGTTCAATGTCGCCCGGAGCCAAGCGTTTTGCGATCAACTCAGCACCTTGCGTAAACATACCATAACGTGCACTGCGACGTTAAACTGCAGTTACGGCAAAAAAAAACTTCCAAAAATCGTGTAAGACTTAACTAGGGCATCATCTTGACAGGTCTACGACTGTTAGATAGTCTCTGACGGTATTCCTGCTTCATCCCGTTATGCGGGTGAAAGGATGGTTGCTTCGGTGAAGATTTACCGAGCAGCTGAGTGAGAGCGGCGCTGGGGCTTCGGTGGTGCAGTGCGATAAGGCGCTCCCCGGAAAGGGAATATGCTGGTTCAATCTCGACCGGAGCCAAGCGTTTTGCGATCAACTCAGCACCTTGCGTAAACATACCATAACGTGCACTGCGACGTTAAACTGCAGTTACGGCAAAAAACTTCCAAAAATCGTGTAAGACTTAACTAGGGCATCATCTTGACAGGTCTACGACTGTTAGATAGTCTCTGACGGTATTCCTGTTTCATCCCGTTATGCGGGTGAAAGGATGATTGCTTCGGTGAAGATTTACCGAGCAGTTGAGTGAGAGCGGCGCTGGGGCTTCGGTGGTGCAGTGCGATAAGGCGCTCCCCCGGGAAGGGAATATGCTGGTTCAATCTCGCCCGGAGCCAAGCGTTTTGCGATCAACTCAGCACCTTGCGTAAACATACCATAACGTGCACTGCGACGTTAAACTGCAGTTACGGCAAAAAACTTCCAAAAATCGTGTAAGACTTAACTAGGGCATCATCTTGACAGGTCTACGACTGTTAGATAGTCTCTGACGGTATTCCTGTTTCATCCCGTTATGCGGGTGAAAGGATGGTTGCTTCGGTGAAGATTTACCGAGCAGTTGAGTGAGAGCGGCGCTGGGGCTTCGGTGGTGCAGTGCGATAAGGCGCTCCTCCGGAAAGGGAATATGCTGGTTCAATCTCGCCCGGAGCCAAGCGTTTTGCGATCAACTCAGCACCTTGCGTAAACATACCATAACGTGCACTGCGACGTTAAACTGCAGTTACGGCAAAAACTTCCAAAAATCGTGTAAGACTTAACTAGGGCATCATCTTGACAGGTCTACGACTGTTAGATAGTCTCTGACGGTATTCCTGTTTCATCCCGTTATGCGGGTGAAAGGATGATTGCTTCGGTGAAGATTTACCGAGCAGTTGAGTGAGAGCGGCGCTGGGGCTTCGGTGGTGCAGTGCGATAAGGCGCTCCCCGGAAAGGGAATATGCTGGTTCAATCTCGCCCGGAGCCAAGCGTTTTGCGATCAACTCAGCACCTTGCGTAAACATACCATAACGTGCACTGCGACGTTAAACTGCAGTTACGGCAAAAAACTTCCAAAAATCGTGTAAGACTTAACTAGGGCATCATCTTGACAGGTCTACGACTGTTAGATAGTCTCTGACGGTATTCCTGTTTCATCCCGTTATGCGGGTGAAAGGATGATTGCTTCGGTGAAGATTTACCGAGCAGTTGAGTGAGAGCGGCGCTGGGGCTTCGGTGGTGCAGTGCGATAAGGCGCTCCCCCGGAAAGGGAATATGCTGGTTCAATCTCGCCCGGAGCCAAGCGTTTTGCGATCAACTCAGCACCTTGCGTAAACATACCATAACGTGCACTGCGACGTTAAACTGCAGTTACGGCAAAAAACTTCCAAAAATCGTGTAAGACTTAACTAGGGCATCATCTTGACAGGTCTACGACTGTTAGATAGTCTCTGACGGTATTCCTGTTTCATCCCGTTATGCGGGTGAAAGGATGATTGCTTCGGTGAAGATTTACCGAGCAGTTGAGTGAGAGCGGCGCTGGGGCTCCGGTGGTGCAGTGCGATAAGGCGCTCCCCCGGAAAGAGAATATGCTGGTTCAATCTCGCCCGGAGCCAAGCGTTTTGCGATCAACTCAGCACCTTGCGTAAACATACCATAACGTGCACTGCGACGTTAAACTGCAGTTACGGCAAAAAACTTCCAAAAATCGTGTAAGACTTAACTAGGGCATCATCTTGACAGGTCTACGACTGTTAGATAGTCTCTGACGGTATTCCTGTTTCATCCCGTTATGCGGGTGAAAGGATGATTGCTTCGGTGAAGATTTACCGAGCAGTGGAGTGAGAGCGGCGCTGGGGCTTCGGTGGTGCAGTGGGATAAGGCGCTCCCCCGGAAAGGGAATATGCTGGTTCAATCTCGCCCGGAGCCAAGCGTTTTGCGATCAACTCAGCACCTTGCGTAAACATACCATAACGTGCACTGCGACGTTAAACTGCAGTTACGGCAAAAAACTTCCAAAAATCGTGTAAGACTTAACTAGGGCATCATCTTGACAGTTCTACGACTGTTAGATAGTCTCTGACGGTATACCTGTTTCATCCCGTTTTGCGGGTGAAAGGATGATTGCTTCGGTGAAGATTTACCGAGCAGTTGAGTGAGAGCGGCGCTGGGGCTTCGTTGGTGCAGTGCGATAAGGCGCTCCCCCGGGAAGGGAATATGCTGGTTCAGTCTCGCCCGGAGCCAAGCGTTTTGCGTTCAACTCAACACCTTGTGTAAACACAAACCATAACGTGCACTGCGACGTTAAACTGCAGTTGCGGCAAAAAACTTCCAAAAATCGTGTAAGACTTAACTAGGGCATCATCTTGACAGGTCTACGACTGTTAGATAGTCTCTGACGATATGCCTGTTTCATCCCGTTATGCGGGTGGAAGGATGATTGCTTCGGTGAAGATTTACCGAGCAGTTGAGTGAGAGCGGCGCTGGGGCTTCGTTGGTGCAGTGCGATAAGGCGCTCCCCCGGGAAGGGAATATGCTGGTTCAGTCTCGCCCGGAGCCAAGCGTTTTGCGATCAACTCAACACCTTGTGTAAACATACCATAACGTGCACTGCGACGTTAAACTGCAGTTACGGCAAAAACATCCAAAAGTCGTGTAAGACTTAACTAGGGCATCATCTTGACAGGTCTACGACTGTTAGATAGTCTCTGACGGTATTCCTGTTTCATCCCGGCATGCGGGTGAAAGGAGGATTGCTTCGGTGAAGATTTACCGAGCAGTTGAGTGAGAGCGGCGCTGGGGCTTCGGTGGTGCAGTGCGATAAGGCGCTCCCCGGAAAGGGAATATGCTGGTTCAATGTCGCCCGGAGCCAAGCGTTTTGCGATCAACTCAGCACCTTGCGTAAACATACCATAACGTGCACTGCGACGTTAAACTGCAGTTACGGCAAAAAACTTCCAAAAATCGTGTAAGACTTAACTAGGGCATCATCTTGACAGGTCTACGACTGTTAGATAGTCTCTGACGGTATTCCTGTTTCATCCCGTTATGCGGGTGAAAGGATGATTGCTTCGGTGAAGATTTACCGAGCAGTTGAGTGAGAGCGGCGCTGGGGCTTCGGTGGTGCAGTGCGATAAGGCGCTCCCCGGAAAGGGAATATGCTGGTTCAATCTCGCCCGGAGCTAAGCGTTTTGCGATCAACTCAGCACCTTGCGTAAACATACCATAACGTGCACTGCGACGTTAAACTGCAGTTACGGAAAAAACTTCCGAAAATCGTGTAAGACTTAACTAGGGCATCATCTTGACAGGTCTACGACTGTTAGATAGTCTCTGACGGTATTCCTGTTTCATCCCGTTAAGCGGGTGAAAGGATGATTGCTTCGGTGAAGATTTACCGAGCAGTGGAGTGAGAGCGGCGCTGGGGCTTCGGTGGTGCAGTGCGATAAGGCGCTCCCCCGGAAAGGGAATATGCTGGTTCAATCTCGCCCGGGACCAAGCGTTTTGCGATCAACTCAGCACCTTGCGTAAACATACCATAACGTGCACTGCGACGTTAAACTGCAGTTACGGCAAAAAACTTCCAAAAATCGTGTAAGACTTAACTAGGGCATCATCTTGACAGGTCTACGACTGTTAGATAGTCTCTGACGGTATTCCTGTTTCATCCCGTTATGCGGGTGAAAGGATGATTGCTTCGGTGAAGATTTACCGAGCAGTTGAGTGAGAGCGGCGCTGGGGCTTCGGTGGTGCAGTGCGATAAGGCGCTCCCCCGGAAAGGGAATATGCTGGTTCAATCTCGCCCGGAGCCAAGCGTTTTGCGATCAACTCAGCACCTTGCGTAAACATACCATAACGTGCACTGCGACGTTAAACTGCAGTTACGGAAAAAACTTCCGAAAATCGTGTAAGACTTAACTAGGGCATCATCTTGACAGGTCTACGACTGTTAGATAGTCTCTGACGGTATTCCTGTTTCATCCCGTTAAGCGGGTGAAAGGATGATTGCTTCGGTGAAGATTTACCGAGCAGTTGAGTGAGAGCGGCGCTGGGGCTTCGGTGGTGCAGTGCGATAAGGCGCTCCCGGAAAGGGAATATGCTGGTTCAATCTCGCCCGGAGCCAAGCGTTTTGCGATCAACTCAGCACCTTGCGTAAACATACCATAACGTGCACTGCGACGTTAAACTGCAGGTACGGCAAAAAACTTCCAAAAATCGTGTAAGACTTAACTAGGGCATCATCTTGACAGGTCTACGACTGTTAGATAGTCTCTGACGGTATTCCTGTTTCATCCCGTTATGCGGGTGAAAGGATGAATGCTTCGGTGAAGATTTACCGAGCAGTTGAGTGAGAGCGGCGCTGGGGCTTCGGTGGTGCAGTGCGATAAGGCGCTCCCCCGGAAAGGGAATATGCTGGTTCAATCTCGCCCGGAGCCAAGCGTTTTGCGATCAACTCAGCACCTTGCGTAAACATACCATCACCTGCACTGCGCCGTTAACCTGCAGCTACGGCAAAAACCTTCCAAAAATCGTGTAAGACTTAACTAGGGCATCATCTTGACAGGTCTACGACTGTTAGATAGTCTCTGACGGTATTCCTGTTTCATCCCGTTATGCGGGTGAAAGGATGGTTGCTTCGGTGAAGATTTACCGAGCAGTTGAGTGAGAGGGGCGCTGGGGCTTCGGTGGTGCAGTGCGATAAGGCGCTCCCCGGAAAGGGAATATGCTGGTTCAATCTCGCCCGGAGCCAAGCGTTTTGCGATCAACTCAGCACCTTGCGTAAACATACCATAACGTGCACTGCGACGTTAAACTGCAGTTACGGCAAAAAACTTCCAAAAATCGTGTAAGACTTAACTAGGGCATCATCTTGACAGGTCTACGACTGTTAGATAGTCTCTGACGGTATTCCTGTTTCATCCCGTTATGCGGGTGAAAGGATGATTGCTTCGGTGAAGATTTACCGAGCAGTTGAGTGAGAGCGGCGCTGGGGCTTCGGTGGTGCAGTGCGATAAGGCGCTCCCCCGGAAAGGGAATATGCTGGTTCAATCTCGCCCGGAGCCAAGCGTTTTGCGATCAACTCAGCACCTTGCGTAAACATACCATAACGTGCACTGCGACGTTAAACTGCAGTTACGGCAAAAAAAAATCCAAAAATCGTGTAAGACTTAACTAGGGCATCATCTTGACAGGTCTACGACTGTTAGATAGTCTCTGACGGTATTCCTGTTTCATCCCGTTAAGCGGGTGAAAGGATGATTGCTTCGGTGAAGATTTACCGAGCAGTTGAGTGAGAGCGGCGCTGGGGCTTCGGTGGTGCAGTGCGATAAGGCGCTCCCCCGGAAAGGGAATATGCTGGTTCAATCTCGCCCGGAGCCAAGCGTTTTGCGATCAACTCAGCACCTTGCGTAAACATACCATAACGTGCACTGCGACGTTAAACTGCAGTTACGGCAAAAAACTTCCAAAAATCGTGTAAGACTTAACTAGGGCATCATCTTGACAGGTCTACGACTGTTAGATAGTCTCTGACGGTATTCCTGTTTCATCCCGTTAAGCGGGTGAAAGGATGATTGCTTCGGTGAAGATTTACCGAGCAGTTGAGTGAGAGCGGCGCTGGGGCTTCGGTGGTGCAGTGCGATAAGGCGCTCCCCCGGAAAGGGAATATGCTGGTTCAATCTCGCCCGGAGCCAAGCGTTTTGCGATCAACTCAGCACCTTGCGTAAACATACCATAACGTGCACTGCGACGTTAAACTGCAGTTACGGCAAAAAACTTCCAAAAATCGTGTAAGACTTAACTAGGGCATCATCTTGACAGGTCTACGACTGTTAGATAGTCTCTGACGGTATTCCTGTTTCATCCCGTTATGCGGGTGAAAGGATGATTGCTTCGGTGAAGATTTACCGAGCAGTTGAGTGAGAGCGGCGCTGGGGCTTCGGTGGTGCAGTGCGATAAGGCGCTCCCCCGGAAAGGGAATATGCTGGTTCAATCTCGCCCGGAGCCAAGCGTTTTGCGATCAACTCAGCACCTTGCGTAAACATACCATAACGTGCACTGCGACGTTAAACTGCAGTTACGGCAAAAACTTCCAAAAATCGTGTAAGACTTAACTAGGGCATCATCTTGACAGGTCTACGACTGTTAGATAGTCTCTGACGGTATTCCTGTTTCATCCCGTTAAGCGGGTGAAAGGATGATTGCTTCGGTGAAGATTTACCGAGCAGTTGAGTGAGAGCGGCGCTGGGGCTTCGGTGGTGCAGTGCGATAAGGGGCTCCCCGGAAACGGGAATATGCTGGTTCAATCTCGCCCGGAGCCAAGCGTTTTGCGATCAACTCAGCACCTTGCGTAAACATACCATAACGTGCACTGCGACGTTAAACTGCAGTTACGGCAAAAAACTTCCAAAAATCGTGTAAGACTTAACTAGGGCATCATCTTGACAGGTCTACGACTGTTAGATAGTCTCTGACGGTATTCCTGTTTCATCCCGTTAAGCGGGTGAAAGGATGATTGCTTCGGTGAAGATTTACCGAGCAGTTGAGTGAGAGCGGCGCTGGGGCTTCGGTGGTGCAGTGCGATAAGGCGCTCCCCCGGAAAGGGAATATGCTGGTTCAATCTCGCCCGGAGCCAAGCGTTTTGCGATCAACTCAGCACCTTGCGTAAACATACCATAACGTGCACTGCGACGTTAAACTGCAGTTACGGCAAAAAACTTCCAAAAATCGTGTAAGACTTAACTAGGGCATCATCTTGACAGGTCTACGACTGTTAGATAGTCTCTGACGGTATTCCTGTTTCATCCCGTTAAGCGGGTGAAAGGATGATTGCTTCGGTGAAGATTTACCGAGCAGTTGAGTGAGAGCGGCGCTGGGGCTTCGGTGGTGCAGTGCGATAAGGCGCTAACCCGGAAAGGGAATATGCTGGTTCAATCTCGCCCGGAGCCAAGCGTTTTGCGATCAACTCAGCACCTTGCGTAAACATACCATAACGTGCACTGCGACGTTAAACTGCAGTTACGGAAAAAACTTCCAAAAATCGTGTAAGACTTAACTAGGGCATCATCTTGACAGGTCTACGACTGTTAGATAGTCTCTGACGGTATTCCTGTTTCATCCCGTTAAGCGGGTGAAAGGATGATTGCTTCGGTGAAGATTTACCGAGCAGTTGAGTGAGAGCGGCGCTGGGGCTTCGGTGGTGCAGTGCGATAAGGCGCTCCCCCGGAAAGGGAATATGCTGGTTCAATCTCGCCCGGAGCCAAGCGTTTTGCGATCAACTCAGCACCTTGCGTAAACATACCATAACGTGCACTGCGACGTTAAACTGCAGTTACGGCAAAAAACTTCCAAAAATCGTGTAAGACTTAACTAGGGCATCATCTTGACAGGTCTACGACTGTTAGATAGTCTCTGACGGTATTCCTGTTTCATCCCGTTATGCGGGTGAAAGGATGATTGCTTCGGTGAAGATTTACCGAGCAGTTGAGTGAGAGCGGCGCTGGGGCTGCGGTGGTGCTGTGCGATAAGGCGCTAACCCGGAAAGGGAATATGCTGGTTCAATCTCGCCCGGAGCCAAGCGTTTTGCGATCAACTCAGCACCTTGCGTAAACATACCATAACGTGCACTGCGACGTTAAACTGCAGTTACGGCAAAAAACTTCCAAAAATCGTGTAAGACTTAACTAGGGCATCATCTTGACAGGTCTACGACTGTTAGATAGTCTCTGACGGTATTCCTGTTTCATCCCGTTAAGCGGGTGAAAGGATGATTGCTTCGGTGAAGATTTACCGAGCAGTTGAGTGAGAGCGGCGCTGGGGCTTCGGTGGTGCAGTGCGATAAGGCGCTCCCCCGGAAAGGGAATATGCTGGTTCAATCTCGCCCGGAGCCAAGCGTTTTGCGATCAACTCAGCACCTTGCGTAAACATACCATAACGTGCACTGCGACGTTAAACTGCAGTTACGGCGAAAAACATCCAAAAATCGTGTAAGACTTAACTAGGGCATCATCTTGACAGGTCTACGACTGTTAGATAGTCTCTGACGGTATTCCTGTTTCATCCCGTTAAGCGGGTGAAAGGATGATTGCTTCGGTGAAGATTTACCGAGCAGTTGAGTGAGAGCGGCGCTGGGGCTTCGGTGGTGCAGTGCGATAAGGCGCTCCCCCGGAAAGGGAATATGCTGGTTCAATCTCGCCCGGAGCCAAGCGTTTTGCGATCAACTCAGCACCTTGCGTAAACATACCATAACGTGCACTGCGACGTTAAACTGCAGTTACGGCAAAAAACTTCCAAAAATCGTGTAAGACTTAACTAGGGCATCATCTTGACAGGTCTACGACTGTTAGATAGTCTCTGACGGTATTCCTGTTTCATCCCGTTAAGCGGGTGAAAGGATGATTGCTTCGGTGAAGATTTACCGAGCAGTTGAGTGAGAGCGGCGCTGGGGCTTCGGTGGTGCAGTGCGATAAGGCGCTAACCCGGAAAGGGAATATGCTGGTTCAATCTCGCCCGGAGCCAAGCGTTTTGCGATCAACTCAGCACCTTGCGTAAACATACCATAACGTGCACTGCGACGTTAAACTGCAGTTACGGCAAAAACTTCCAAAAATCGTGTAAGACTTAACTAGGGCATCATCTTGACAGGTCTACGACTGTTAGATAGTCTCTGACGGTATTCCTGTTTCATCCCGTTAAGCGGGTGAAAGGATGATTGCTTCGGTGAAGATTTACCGAGCAGTTGAGTGAGAGCGGCGCTGGGGCTTCGGTGGTGCAGTGCGGTAAGGCGCTCCCCGGAAAGGGAATATGCTGGTTCAATCTCGCCCGGAGCCAAGCGTTTTGCGATCAACTCAGCACCTTGCGTAAACATACCATAACGTGCACTGCGACGTTAAACTGCAGTTACGGCAAAAAGTTCCAAAAATCGTGTAAGACTTAACTAGGGCATCATCTTGACAGGTCTACGACTGTTAGATAGTCTCTGACGGTATTCCTGTTTCATCCCGTTAAGCGGGTGAAAGGATGATTGCTTCGGTGAAGATTTACCGAGCAGTTGAGTGAGAGCGGCGCTGGGGCTTCGGTGGTGCAGTGCGATAAGGCGCTTCCCGGAAAGGGAATATGCTGGTTCAATCTCGCCCGGAGCCAAGCGTTTTGCGATCAACTCAGCACCTTGCGTAAACATACCATAACGTGCACTGCGACGTTAAACTGCAGTTACGGCAAAAAACTTCCAAAAATCGTGTAAGACTTAACTAGGGCATCATCTTGACAGGTCTACGACTGTTAGATAGTCTCTGACGGTATTCCTGTTTCATCCCGTTATGCGGGTGAAAGGATGATTGCTTCGGTGAAGATTTACCGAGCAGTTGAGTGAGAGCGGCGCTGGGGCTTCGGTGGTGCAGTGCGATAAGGCGCTCCCCCGGAAAGGGAATATGCTGGTTCAATCTCGCCCGGAGCCAAGCGTTTTGCGATCAACTCAGCACCTTGCGTAAACATACCATAACGTGCACTGCGACGTTAAACTGCAGTTACGGCAAAAAATTCCAAAAATCGTGTAAGACTTAACTAGGGCATCATCTTGACAGGTCTACGACTGTTAGATAGTCTCTGACGGTATTCCTGTTTCATCCCGTTAAGCGGGTGAAAGGATGATTGCTTCGGTGAAGATTTACCGAGCAGTTGAGTGAGAGCGGCGCTGGGGCTTCGGTGGTGCAGTGCGATAAGGCGCTCCCCCGGAAAGGGAATATGCTGGTTCAATCTCGCCCGGAGCCAAGCGTTTTGCGATCAACTCAGCACCTTGCGTAAACATACCATAACGTGCACTGCGACGTTAAACTGCAGTTACGGCAAAAAACTTCCAAAAATCGTGTAAGACTTAACTAGGGCATCATCTTGACAGGTCTACGACTGTTAGATAGTCTCTGACGGTATTCCTGTTTCATCCCGTTAAGCGGGTGAAAGGATGATTGCTTCGGTGAAGATTTACCGAGCAGTTGAGTGAGAGCGGCGCTGGGGCTTCGGTGGTGCAGTGCGATAAGGCGCTCCCCCGGAAAGGGAATATGCTGGTTCAATCTCGCCCGGAGCCAAGCGTTTTGCGATCAACTCAGCACCTTGCGTAAACATACCATAACGTGCACTGCGACGTTAAACTGCAGTTACGGCAAAAAACTTCCAAAAATCGTGTAAGACTTAACTAGGGCATCATCTTGACAGGTCTACGACTGTTAGATAGTCTCTGACGGTATTCCTGTTTCATCCCGTTAAGCGGGTGAAAGGATGATTGCTTCGGTGAAGATTTACCGAGCAGTTGAGTGAGAGCGGCGCTGGGGCTTCGGTGGTGCAGTGCGATAAGGCGCTCCCCCGGAAAGGGAATATGCTGGTTCAATCTCGCCCGGAGCCAAGCGTTTTGCGATCAACTCAGCACCTTGCGTAAACATACCATAACGTGCACTGCGACGTTAAACTGCAGTTACGGCAAAAACTTCCAAAAATCGTGTAAGACTTAACTAGGGCATCATCTTGACAGGTCTACGACTGTTAGATAGTCTCTGACGGTATTCCTGTTTCATCCCGTTAAGCGGGTGAAAGGATGATTGCTTCGGTGAAGATTTACCGAGCAGTTGAGTGAGAGCGGCGCTGGGGCTTCGGTGGTGCAGTGCGATAAGGCGCTCCCCCGGAAAGGGAATATGCTGGTTCAATCTCGCCCGGAGCCAAGCGTTTTGCGATCAACTCAGCACCTTGCGTAAACATACCATAACGTGCACTGCGACGTTAAACTGCAGTTACGGCAAAAAACTTCCAAAAATCGTGTAAGACTTAACTAGGGCATCATCTTGACAGGTCTACGACTGTTAGATAGTCTCTGACGGTATTCCTGTTTCATCCCGTTAAGCGGGTGAAAGGATGATTGCTTCGGTGAAGATTTACCGAGCAGTTGAGTGAGAGCGGCGCTGGGGCTTCGGTGGTGCAGTGCGATAAGGCGCTCCCCCGGAAAGGGAATATGCTGGTTCAATCTCGCCCGGAGCCAAGCGTTTTGCGATCAACTCAGCACCTTGCGTAAACATACCATAACGTGCACTGCGACGTTAAACTGCAGTTACGGCAAAAAACTTCCAAAAATCGTGTAAGACTTAACTAGGGCATCATCTTGACAGGTCTACGACTGTTAGATAGTCTCTGACGGTATTCCTGTTTCATCCCGTTAAGCGGGTGAAAGGATGATTGCTTCGGTGAAGATTTACCGAGCAGTTGAGTGAGAGCGGCGCTGGGGCTTTGGTGGTGCAGTGCGATAAGGCGCTCTCCCGGAAAGGGAATATGCTGGTTCAATCTCGCCCGGAGCTAAGCGTTTTGCGATCAACTCAGCACCTTGCGTAAACATACCATAACGTGCACTGCGACGTTAAACTGCAGTTACGGCAAAAAAACTTCCAAAAATCGTGTAAGACTTAACTAGGGCATCATCTTGACAGGTCTACGACTGTTAGATAGTCTCTGACGGTATTCCTGTTTCATCCCGTTAAGCGGGTGAAAGGATGATTGCTTCGGTGAAGATTTACCGAGCAGTTGAGTGAGAGCGGCGCTGGGGCTTCGGTGGTGCAGTGCGATAAGGCGCTCCCCGGAAAGGGAATATGCTGGTTCAATCTCGCCCGGAGCCAAGCGTTTTGCGATCAACTCAGCACCTTGCGTAAACATACCATAACGTGCACTGCGACGTTAAACTGCAGTTACGGCAAAAAACTTCCAAAAATCGTGTAAGACTTAACTAGGGCATCATCTTGACAGGTCTACGACTGTTAGATAGTCTCTGACGGTATTCCTGTTTCATCCCGTTATGCGGGTGAAAGGATGATTGCTTCGGTGAAGATTTACCGAGCAGTTGAGTGAGAGCGGCGCTGGGGCTTCGGTGGTGCAGTGCGATAAGGCGCTCCCCCGGAAAGGGAATATGCTGGTTCAATCTCGCCCGGAGCCAAGCGTTTTGCGATCAACTCAGCACCTTGCGTAAACATACCATAACGTGCACTGCGACGTTAAACTGCAGTTACGGCAAAAAACTTCCAAAAATCGTGTAAGACTTAACTAGGGCATCATCTTGACAGGTCTACGACTGTTAGATAGTCTCTGACGGTATTCCTGTTTCATCCCGTTAAGCGGGTGAAAGGATGATTGCTTCGGTGAAGATTTACCGAGCAGTTGAGTGAGAGCGGCGCTGGGGCTTCGGTGGTGCAGTGCGATAAGGCGCTCCCCCGGAAAGGGAATATGCTGGTTCAATCTCGCCCGGAGCCAAGCGTTTTGCGATCAACTCAGCACCTTGCGTAAACATACCATAACGTGCACTGCGACGTTAAACTGCAGTTACGGCGAAAAACTTCCAAAAATCGTGTAAGACTTAACTAGGGCATCATCTTGACAGGTCTACGACTGTTAGATAGTCTCTGACGGTATTCCTGTTTCATCCCGTTAAGCGGGTGAAAGGATGATTGCTTCGGTGAAGATTTACCGAGCAGTTGAGTGAGAGCGGCGCTGGGGCTTCGGTGGTGCAGTGCGATAAGGCGCTCCCCCGGAAAGGGAATATGCTGGTTCAATCTCGCCCGGAGCCAAGCGTTTTGCGATCAACTCAGCACCTTGCGTAAACATACCATAACGTGCACTGCGACGTTAAACTGCAGTTACGGCAAAAAACTTCCAAAAATCGTGTAAGACTTAACTAGGGCATCATCTTGACAGGTCTACGACTGTTAGATAGTCTCTGACGGTATTCCTGTTTCATCCCGTTATGCGGGTGAAAGGATGATTGCTTCGGTGAAGATTTACCGAGCAGTTGAGTGAGAGCGGCGCTGGGGCTTCGGTGGTGCAGTGCGATAAGGCGCTCCCCCGGAAAGGGAATATGCTGGTTCAATCTCGCCCGGAGCCAAGCGTTTTGCGATCAACTCAGCACCTTGCGTAAACATACCATAACGTGCACTGCGACGTTAAACTGCAGTTACGGCAAAAAACTTCCAAAAATCGTGTAAGACTTAACTAGGGCATCATCTTGACAGGTCTACGACTGTTAGATAGTCTCTGACGGTATTCCTGTTTCATCCCGTTAAGCGGGTGAAAGGATGATTGCTTCGGTGAAGATTTACCGAGCAGTTGAGTGAGAGCGGCGCTGGGGCTTCGGTGGTGCAGTGCGATAAGGCGCTCCCCCGGAAAGGGAATATGCTGGTTCAATCTCGCCCGGAGCCAAGCGTTTTGCGATCAACTCAGCACCTTGCGTAAACATACCATAACGTGCACTGCGACGTTAAACTGCAGTTACGGCAAAAAACTTCCAAAAATCGTGTAAGACTTAACTAGGGCATCATCTTGACAGGTCTACGACTGTTAGATAGTCTCTGACGGTATTCCTGTTTCATCCCGTTATGCGGGTGAAAGGATGATTGCTTCGGTGAAGATTTACCGAGCAGTTGAGTGAGAGCGGCGCTGGGGCTTCGGTGGTGCAGTGCGATAAGGCGCTCCCCGGAAAGGGAATATGCTGGTTCAATCTCGCCCGGAGCCAAGCGTTTTGCGATCAACTCAGCACCTTGCGTAAACATACCATAACGTGCACTGCGACGTTAAACTGCAGTTACGGCAAAAAACTTCCAAAAATCGTGTAAGACTTAACTAGGGCATCATCTTGACAGGTCTACGACTGTTAGATAGTCTCTGACGGTATTCCTGTTTCATCCCGTTAAGCGGGTGAAAGGATGATTGCTTCGGTGAAGATTTACCGAGCAGTTGAGTGAGAGCGGCGCTGGGGCTTCGGTGGTGCAGTGCGATAAGGCGCTCCCCGGAAAGGGAATATGCTGGTTCAATCTCGCCCGGAGCCAAGCGTTTTGCGATCAACTCAGCACCTTGCGTAAACATACCATAACGTGCACTGCGACGTTAAACTGCAGTTACGGCAAAAAACTTCCAAAAATCGTGTAAGACTTAACTAGGGCATCATCTTGACAGGTCTACGACTGTTAGATAGTCTCTGACGGTATTCCTGTTTCATCCCGTTAAGCGGGTGAAAGGATGATTGCTTCGGTGAAGATTTACCGAGCAGTTGAGTGAGAGCGGCGCTGGGGCTTCGGTGGTGCAGTGCGATAAGGCGCTCCCCCGGAAAGGGAATATGCTGGTTCAATCTCGCCCGGAGCCAAGCGTTTTGCGATCAACTCAGCACCTTGCGTAAACATACCATAACGTGCACTGCGACGTTAAACTGCAGTTACGGCAAAAAACTTCCAAAAATCGTGTAAGACTTAACTAGGGCATCATCTTGACAGGTCTACGACTGTTAGATAGTCTCTGACGGTATTCCTGTTTCATCCCGTTATGCGGGTGAAAGGATGATTGCTTCGGTGAAGATTTACCGAGCAGTTGAGTGAGAGCGGCGCTGGGGCTTCGGTGGTGCAGTGCGATAAGGCGCTCCCCGGAAAGGGAATGTGCTGGTTCAATCCCGCCCGGAGCTAAGCGTTTTGCGATCAACTCAGCACCTTGCGTAAACATACCATTACGTGCACTGCGACGTTAAACTGCAGTTACGGCAAAAACTTCCAAAAATCGTGTAAGACTTAACTAGGGCATCATCTTGACAGGTCTACGACTGTTAGATAGTCTCTGACGGTATTCCTGTTTCATCCCGTTAAGCGGGTGAAAGGATGATTGCTTCGGTGAAGATTTACCGAGCAGTTGAGTGAGAGCGGCGCTGGGGCTTCGGTGGTGCAGTGCGATAAGGCGCTCCCCCGGAAAGGGAATATGCTGGTTCAATCTCGCCCGGAGCCAAGCGTTTTGCGATCAACTCAGCACCTTGCGTAAACATACCATAACGTGCACTGCGACGTTAAACTGCAGTTACGGCAAAAAAACTTCCAAAAATCGTGTAAGACTTAACTAGGGCATCATCTTGACAGGTCTACGACTGTTAGATAGTCTCTGACGGTATTCCTGTTTCATCCCGTTAGGCGGGTGAAAGGATGATTGCTTCGGTGAAGATTTACCGAGCAGTGGAGTGAGAGCGGCGCTGGGGCTTCGGTGGTGCAGTGCGATAAGGCGCTCCCCCGGAAAGGGAATATGCTGGTTCAATCTCGCCCGGAGCCAAGCGTTTTGCGATCAACTCAGCACCTTGCGTAAACATACCATAACGTGCACTGCGACGTTAAACTGCAGTTACGGCAAAAAACTTCCAAAAATCGTGTAAGACTTAACTAGGGCATCATCTTGACAGGTCTACGACTGTTAGATAGTCTCTGACGGTATTCCTGTTTCATCCCGTTATGCGGGTGAAAGGATGATTGCTTCGGTGAAGATTTACCGAGCAGTTGAGTGAGAGCGGCGCTGGGGCTTCGGTGGTGCAGTGCGATAAGGCGCTCCCCCGGAAAGGGAATATGCTGGTTCAATCTCGCCCGGAGCTAAGCGTTTTGCGATCAACTCAGCACCTTGCGTAAACATACCATAACGTGCACTGCGACGTTAAACTGCAGTTACGGCGAAAAACTTCAAAAATCGTGTAAGACTTAACTAGGGCATCATCTTGACAGGTCTACGACTGTTAGATAGTCTCTGACGGTATTCCTGTTTCATCCCGTTATGCGGGTGAAAGGATGATTGCTTCGGTGAAGATTTACCGAGCAGTTGAGTGAGAGCGGCGCTGGGGCTTCGGTGGTGCAGTGCGATAAGGCGCTCCCCCGGAAAGGGAATATGCTGGTTCAATCTCGCCCGGAGCCAAGCGTTTTGCGATCAACTCAGCACCTTGCGTAAACATACCATAACGTGCACTGCGACGTTAAACTGCAGTTACGGCAAAAAACTTCCAAAAATCGTGTAAGACTTAACTAGGGCATCATCTTGACAGGTCTACGACTGTTAGATAGTCTCTGACGGTATTCCTGTTTCATCCCGTTAGGCGGGTGAAAGGATGATTGCTTCGGTGAAGATTTACCGAGCAGTTGAGTGAGAGCGGCGCTGGGGCTTCGGTGGTGCAGTGCGATAAGGCGCTCCCCCGGAAAGGGAATATGCTGGTTCAATCTCGCCCGGAGCCAAGCGTTTTGCGATCAACTCAGCACCTTGCGTAAACATACCATAACGTGCACTGCGACGTTAAACTGCAGTTACGGCAAAACAACTTCCAAAAATCGTGTAAGACTTAACTAGGGCATCATCTTGACAGGTCTACGACTGTTAGATAGTCTCTGACGGTATTCCTGTTTCATCCCGTTATGCGGGTGAAAGGATGATTGCTTCGGTGAAGATTTACCGAGCAGTTGAGTGAGAGCGGCGCTGGGGCTTCGGTGGTGCAGTGCGATAAGGCGCTCCCACGGAAAGGGAATATGCTGGTTCAATCTCGCCCGGAGCCAAGCGTTTTGCGATCAACTCAGCGCCTTGCGTAAACATACCATAACGTGCACTGCGACGTTAAACTGCAGTTACGGCAAAAAAACTTCCAAAAATCGTGTCAGACTTATCTAGGGAATCATCTTGACAGGTCTACGACTGTTAGATAGTCTCTGACGGTATTCCTGTTTCATCCCGTTATGCGGGTGAAAGGATGATTGCTTCGGTGAAGATTTACCGAGCAGTTGAGTGAGAGCGGCGCTGGGGCTTCGGTGGTGCAGTGCGATAAGGCGCTCCCCGGAAAGGGAATATGCTGGTTCAATCTCGCCCGGAGCCAAGCGTTTTGCGATCAACTCAGCACCTTGCGTAAACATACCATAACGTGCACTGCGACGTTAAACTGCAGTTACGGCAAAAACTTCCAAAAATCGTGTAAGACTTAACTAGGGCATCATCTTGACAGGTCTACGACTGTTAGATAGTCTCTGACGGTATTCCTGTTTCATCCCGTTATGCGGGTGAAAGGATGATTGCTTCGGTGAAGATTTACCGAGCAGTTGAGTGAGAGCGGCGCTGGGGCTTCGGTGGTGCAGTGCGATAAGGCGCTCCCCGGAAAGGGAATATGCTGGTTCAATCTCGCCCGGAGCCAAGCGTTTTGCGATCAACTCAGCACCTTGCGTAAACATACCATTACGTGCACTGCGACGTTAAACTGCAGTTACGGCAAAAACTTCCAAAAATCGTGTAAGACTTAACTAGGGCATCATCTTGACAGGTCTACGACTGTTAGATAGTCTCTGACGGTATTCCTGTTTCATCCCGTTATGCGGGTGAAAGGATGATTGCTTCGGTGAAGATATACCGAGCAGTTGAGTGAGAGCGGCGCTGGGGCTTCGGTGGTGCAGTGCGATAAGGCGCTACCCCGGAAAGGGAATATGCTGGTTCAATCTCGCCCGGAGCCAAGCGTTTTGCGATCAACTCAGCACCTTGCGTAAACATACCATAACGTGCACTGCGACGTTAAACTGCAGTTACGGCAAAAAACTTCCAAAAATCGTGTAAGACTTAACTAGGGCATCATCTTGACAGGTCTACGACTGTTAGATAGTCTCTGACGGTATTCCTGTTTCATCCCGTTATGCGGGTGAAAGGATGATTGCTTCGGTGAAGATTTACCGAGCAGTTGAGTGAGAGCGGCGCTGGGGCTTCGGTGGTGCAGTGCGATAAGGCGCTCCCCCGGAAAGGGAATATGCTGGTTCAATCTCGCCCGGAGCCAAGCGTTTTGCGATCAACTCAGCACCTTGCGTAAACATACCATAACGTGCACTGCGACGTTAAACTGCAGTTACGGCAAAAAAAATCCAAATTCGTGTAAGACTTAACTAGGGCATCATCTTGACAGGTCTACGACTGTTAGATAGTCTCTGACGGTATTCCTGTTTCATCCCGTTATGCGGGTGAAAGGATGATTGCTTCGGTGAAGATTTACCGAGCAGTTGAGTGAGAGCGGCGCTGGGGCTTCGGTGGTGCAGTGCGATAAGGCGCTCCCCGGAAAGGGAATATGCTGGTTCAATCTCGCCCGGAGCCAAGCGTTTTGCGATCAACTCAGCACCTTGCGTAAACATACCATAACGTGCACTGCGACGTTAAACTGCAGTTACGGCAAAAAACTTCCAAAAATCGTGTAAGACTTAACTAGGGCATCATCTTGACAGGTCTACGACTGTTAGATAGTCTCTGACGGTATTCCTGTTTCATCCCGTTATGCGGGTGAAAGGATGATTGCTTCGGTGAAGATTTACCGAGCAGTTGAGTGAGAGCGGCGCTGGGGCTTCGGTGGTGCAGTGCGATAAGGCGCTCCCCCGGAAAGGGAATATGCTGGTTCAATCTCGCCCGGAGCCAAGCGTTTTGCGATCAACTCAGCACCTTGCGTAAACATACCATAACGTGCACTGCGACGTTAAACTGCAGTTACGGCAAAAAACTTCCAAAAATCGTGTAAGACTTAACTAGGGCATCATCTTGACAGGTCTACGACTGTTAGATAGTCTCTGACGGTATTCCTGTTTCATCCCGTTAAGCGGGTGAAAGGATGATTGCTTCGGTGAAGATTTACCGAGCAGTTGAGTGAGAGCGGCGCTGGGGCTTCGGTGGTGCAGTGCGATAAGGCGCTCCCCCGGAAAGGGAATATGCTGGTTCAATCTCGCCCGGAGCCAAGCGTTTTGCGATCAACTCAGCACCTTGCGTAAACATACCATAACGTGCACTGCGACGTTAAACTGCAGTTACGGCAAAAAAACTTCCAAAAATCGTGTAAGACTTAACTAGGGCATCATCTTGACAGGTCTACGACTGTTAGATAGTCTCTGACGGTATTCCTGTTTCATCCCGTTATGCGGGTGAAAGGATGATTGCTTCGGTGAAGATTTACCGAGCAGTTGAGTGAGAGCGGCGCTGGGGCTTCGGTGGTGCAGTGCGATAAGGCGCTCCCCCGGAAAGGGAATATGCTGGTTCAATCTCGCCCGGAGCCAAGCGTTTTGCGATCAACTCAGCACCTTGCGTAAACATACCATAACGTGCACTGCGACGTTAAACTGCAGTTACGGCAAAAAAATTCCAAAAATCGTGTAAGACCTAACTAGGGCATCATCTTGACAGGTCTACGACTGTTAGATAGTCTCTGACGGTATTCCTGTTTCATCCCGTACGGCAAAAAAAATCCAAAAATCGTGTAAGACCTAACTAGGGCATCATCTTGACAGGTCTACGACTGTTAGATAGTCTCTGACGGTATTCCTGTTTCATCCCGTTATGCGGGTGAAAGGATGATTGCTTCGGTGAAGATTTACCGAGCAGTTGAGTGAGAGCGGCGCTGGGGCTTCGGTGGTGCAGTGCGATAAGGCGCTCCCCCGGAAAGGGAATATGCTGGTTCAATCTCGCCCGGAGCCAAGCGTTTTGCGATCAACTCAGCACCTTGCGTAAACATACCATAACGTGCACTGCGACGTTAAACTGCAGTTACGGCAAAAAAACTTCCAAAATCGTGTAAGACTTAACTAGGGCATCATCTTGACAGGTCTACGACTGTTAGATAGTCTCTGACGGTATTCCTGTTTCATCCCGTTAAGCGGGTGAAAGGATGATTGCTTCGGTGAAGATTTACCGAGCAGTTGAGTGAGAGCGGCGCTGGGGCTTCGGTGGTGCAGTGCGATAAGGCGCTCCCCCGGAAAGGGAATATGCTGGTTCAATCTCGCCCGGAGCCAAGCGTTTTGCGATCAACTCAGCACCTTGCGTAAACATACCATAACGTGCACTGCGACGTTAAACTGCAGTTACGGCAAAAACTTCCAAAATCGTGTAAGACTTAACTAGGGCATCATCTTGACAGGTCTACGACTGTTAGATAGTCTCTGACGGTATTCCTGTTTCATCCCGTTAGGCGGGTGAAAGGATGATTGCTTCGGTGAAGATTTACCGAGCAGTTGAGTGAGAGCGGCGCTGGGGCTTCGGTGGTGCAGTGCGATAAGGCGCTCCCCCGGAAAGGGAATATGCTGGTTCAATCTCGCCCGGAGCCAAGCGTTTTGCGATCAACTCAGCACCTTGCGTAAACATACCATAACGTGCACTGCGACGTTAAACTGCAGTTACGGCAAAAAACTTTCAAAAATCGTGTAAGACTTAACTAGGGCATCATCTTGACAGGTCTACGACTGTTAGATAGTCTCTGACGGTATTCCTGTTTCATCCCGTTATGCGGGTGAAAGGATGATTGCTTCGGTGAAGATTTACCGAGCAGTTGAGTGAGAGCGGCGCTGGGGCTTCGGTGGTGCAGTGCGATAAGGCGCTCCCCCGGAAAGGGAATATGCTGGTTCAATCTCGCCCGGAGCCAAGCGTTTTGCGATCAACTCAGCACCTTGCGTAAACATACCATAACGTGCACTGCGACGTTAAACTGCAGTTACGGCAAAAAAATCCAAAAATCGTGTAAGACTTAACTAGGGCATCATCTCGACAGGTCTACGACTGTTAGATAGTCTCTGACGGTATTCCTGTTTCATCCCGTACGGCAAAAAAAATCCAAAAATCGTGTAAGACTTAACTAGGGCATCATCTTGACAGGTCTACGACTGTTAGATAGTCTCTGACGGTATTCCTGTTTCATCCCGTTATGCGGGTGAAAGGATGATTGCTTCGGTGAAGATTTACCGAGCAGTTGAGTGAGAGCGGCGCTGGGGCTTCGGTGGTGCAGTGCGATAAGGCGCTCCCCCGGAAAGGGAATATGCTGGTTCAATCTCGCCCGGAGCCAAGCGTTTTGCGATCAACTCAGCACCTTGCGTAAACATACCATAACGTGCACTGCGACGTTAAACTGCAGTTACGGCAAAAAAACTTCCAAAAATCGTGTAAGACTTAACTAGGGCATCATCTTGACAGGTCTACGACTGTTAGATAGTCTCTGACGGTATTCCTGTTTCATCCCGTTATGCGGGTGAAAGGATGATTGCTTCGGTGAAGATTTACCGAGCAGTTGAGTGAGAGCGGCGCTGGGGCTTCGGTGGTGCAGTGCGATAAGGCGCTCCCCCGGAAAGGGAATATGCTGGTTCAATCTCGCCCGGAGCCAAGCGTTTTGCGATCAACTCAGCACCTTGCGTAAACATACCATAACGTGCACTGCGACGTTAAACTGCAGTTACGGCGAAAAACTTCCAAAAATCGTGTAAGACTTAACTAGGGCATCATCTTGACAGGTCTACGACTGTTAGATAGTCTCTGACGGTATTCCTGTTTCATCCCGTTAAGCGGGTGAAAGGATGATTGCTTCGGTGAAGATTTACCGAGCAGTTGAGTGAGAGCGGCGCTGGGGCTTCGGTGGTGCAGTGCGGTAAGGCGCTCCCCCGGAAAGGGAATATGCTGGTTCAATCTCGCCCGGAGCTAAGCGTTTTGCGATCAACTCAGCACCTTGCGTAAACATACCATAACGTGCACTGCGACGTTAAACTGCAGTTACGGCAAAAAACTTCCAAAAATCGTGTAAGACTTAACTAGGGCATCATCTTGACAGGTCTACGACTGTTAGATAGTCTCTGACGGTATTCCTGTTTCATCCCGTTAGGCGGGTGAAAGGATGATTGCTTCGGTGAAGATTTACCGAGCAGTTAAGTGAGAGCGGCGCTGGGGCTTCGGTGGTGCAGTGCGATAAGGCGCTCCCCCGGAAAGGGAATATGCTGGTTCAATCTCGCCCGGAGCCAAGCGTTTTGCGATCAACTCAGCACCTTGCGTAAACATACCATAACGTGCACTGCGACGTTAAACTGCAGTTACGGCGAAAAACTTCCAAAAATCGTGTAAGACTTAACTAGGGCATCATCTTGACAGGTCTACGACTGTTAGATAGTCTCTGACGGTATTCCTGTTTCATCCCGTTATGCGGGTGAAAGGATGATTGCTTCGGTGAAGATTTACCGAGCAGTTGAGTGAGAGCGGCGCTAAGGCTTCGGTGGTGCAGTGCGATAAGGCGCTCCCCCGGAAAGGGAATATGCTGGTTCAATCTCGCCCGGAGCCAAGCGTTTTGCGATCAACTCAGCACCTTGCGTAAACATACCATAACGTGCACTGCGAATCACTATCAACAAAGACATTCGATCCCACAAGGATTCATAAATGAAACACACGGGTAATAATCTCACAGCATGATTAACACATTGAACTTTTTATAAAAGGATAAGGAAGAAGGCAAAGGAAGGAAATTCAAGAGCAGAAATGGAAGATTGTAAAATACAAGAAATGCCATCATAAGCTGAGGAAATGTAGTAGAATGCCTCTTAATACCTTTTACCTTTCTTTGGTGAATTTCACTTATATTTACTTCATTGTTGGCCAGATGTACACCTTCATGGTGAAAACTCAGGAACCTTTTTATCGCGAACGCTTCTTTTAGGCATTGAAGGCACAGTCCAACCTAAGAATAGTTTTCCAGTTCAAAAGCTTATCCTGGAGAGAATGTCGGACTGATTACAGGGGCGTCTCCAGAATGCCCAGAACCCACTACGAACGGAGTTATGACCCCTCAAAAATTGTGAATTCCGATTATGAGAATTTCGTGGACGAGTTGTCACGGGCCTGTTTTCCTTGTCGTTCGTACTTATCGCGCCGGAGCAATCCACATTATAAAGGTAGGCCGATAGCAAATGGAAGAACATAAATTTTTATTAGATTGCACTTCGCTTCTCGTTCCTATTGAGACCGGAAACTCCGAAGTGGGCGGAGCGAATGGGTGCTAATTTCGGGGGCGGAGAGAGTGGGTGCTCGATTTTTCTCACTTATTCTGAAAAGTTGAGATTCTGCGTTTGGCAGGGTTGCTACACAGGGTGTCCGGGCCATAATATCAAATACTACCTACGAGCTTGGAGTTTGTATTTAATGCGCGTCATTCTGATGGAAGCAATGCATACCTGCTGCGTGCGCGGGCTTACCAACCGCTGTCCCTTTTCAAATTACAGTTTCGTATTAAGAGGCATTCTACTACATTTCCTCAGCTTATGATGGCATTTCTTGTATTTTACAATCTTCCATTTCTGCTCTTGAATTTCCTTCCTTTGCCTTCTTCCTTATCCTTCTATAAAAAGTTCAATGTGTTAATCATGCTGTGAGATTATTACTCGTGCGTTTCATTTATGAATCCTTGTGGGATCGAATGTCTTTGTTGATAGTGATTTGGAACTTTTTTTCAATGGCATACGTCAGCTGTTGAAACTGATTGTAATGTCGTTATCGTGCTGAAATTCTGCTCAGCGATCGAGGCGGGTCGCAGTTCCAGCACGCAGTACAATTATAATCGTGCTGGGAAAAGGGGTAATTGTGTCGGGACCCGTTAGTCCAGCACGATTATCGTTGTGTTGCGTGCTGTAATCGCGTTTATCCGCAACTGCGGAGCGGAATTTCACCTCGATACCGGCAGTACGAAGTGTTCCAGTGTCTATTTGTTGCGAGCAAATATTCATATTTTTTCCCCGGAGGATAAACTCGCTTTTTTTGCAAAGAAATTTTTCATTCGAGTCTACGTGAACAGTCATTTATCGATGAGTTTTGCAAAATTTGAGAGCATCAAATTTTGAATATCAATACTGAGCCATTCGTAAGCATGACTACACCAAGAAGAACAAGAAGAAGAATAGTATGCATGAGAAGTGCAAGACGATCGAGATCAAGAGAAAGAGCAAGAAAAAGTAAAGCATCGAGATCTAGAAAAGAAGACAAAAAGAAAAAGCAGAAGAGTATCCTACCCGCCACTCTTCCACGGCGCGCGGTTGACTTTCTTCCACGTAGGCGCGCTATAAGTCTTCCAGGACACAAGGTACCGAGTATAGTAGTCGTTGGGACAAGAGTCAGACATTCCCAGTCATGCCTCAACCTTCAAGTTGGAACTGCATTTCTAGCCCGATTCAGCGTAGGAATAAGCTCGACGAATGGGAGCAGGGGTGTGCCTTTTCCGATTACAGGTTTATCGATTTTCCGGATTCACCAGTGTTTTTCGGTAAATTTGGATTTACCGATTCACCAAAGTTTTCTCGAAATTTACCGAGTTTTTGACCGATAAGTAAAGTTGGGCTTTATCAGCACAATCAAACTACTTCTCACTCGTATTTCACGGGTTCGCTACTGTTTTCGCATGCCTTTATCCTTCTTCATCCTATTTTTTTTGTTACTCTTTTTAACCATTTCGGCGTACTTTCGGAATAATCCAACGATCCCTTCGCGTTTCGTGTCACGTGCTTCCTCTTATCGAGAACCTACTCTAAGAAATACATTTTAGCAGTCTTGAAGCAGATATTTCAGGAACATAAAATTTTTTAGTAGCCCCCGGACACAACACTGAATCCACTGCAGTTCTGGAATGACTCCATTGTGAGATCATCGTACCCGCAACTTTCCTCACTGACCAATAACTACTTTTGCGCAGCTCCAGGCACAGCGGAGGTGGAAAAATTGTTCCTCTCAGTTGGTCTGATTTTGAGTGACTACAGGAAGACTTTGATGACAAAAAGCTTTGAAATGTTACTTCTTCTCAAGATCAAAGTCCCGGGTTCAGCCGTTGAGCTCAGTTTAATATGTGAAACTCACCCATTAATTACGCGATCCTCATGCACTATTGAAAATTATACATAAATATCATTGGTCATTTGTGTTATCGTATGGAATATGTACCAAAGTCGAGGTCAGATTATTTTTCACAGAATTTCCCGTTTTTACCGTATTTACCGAAAATTTTCGGGAAAAGTCTCGATAAAAAAATTACCGAAAAGAATTTTCCTCACACCCCTGAGCGGGAGTCTCGCCACTACATCGCCTTGACAGCCAAATAAATAGGTACTCAAAGAAAATTAATAAATAAGCTAATTAATTAATTAATTATTAATCAAATAAATAAGTAAATAAATAAACAAATAAATGAAAAAATAAAAAGTGAAAGAATAAATAAATAAATGAGTAAATGAATAAGTAATCAAATAAGGAAGTAAAAAATAAATCAACAAACTAAAACAAATAAATAATCAAGTGATCAAATAAATGAATAAATTAGTAAATAAATAAATAAATAAATAAGTTAATAAAAAAATAAATAAGTAAATATATAAATAAATGAATAGCTGAGCAGAAGAAAAGTATCACATTAACGAAAAGATAAAAACGAGGAGAGGGAAAAAGTTGTTGGAGTTGTAGAGAATGAGAAGAGAGTGGAGAAGATAGGGAAAGAGAGCAGTAGAAGAGATTGGAACCATTAAAGAAAAAACCTTGCGATTCGAATGAAATAGCTAATTTTAAATTAATTTTCTGGGGCACGCCGGTGGAGACGGGGGGAAAAGATGATGGGTGGGCCACTAGCGTGTTCGATAGCAAGGTGATCAAGGAGGTCATAGAGGTTTCGGGTGACGAAGAACTCGTTAAAAGGGATATAAATTCTGGCCACTGAAGATCCAATCATTTCCATGAATCGTACGAGACCGTGATCAAGGTAGCCTCCCCCGTGTTATCAACTTTGTTAGCATAATCAGGATATCAATGACACGTTGCCTCGATACATGCGCAACAGTGAATTGAGAGTTTGTCCACTGCTCAGCCAAAAAGAACTAGATGCATGAGGAGCTCTAAGCATTCAAATATTCACAGATGACCCGAAATAGCCTTGAGTCCTGCGTATTTTACATTGGACGCAACCGGTTGATAAGGTTTCTTGGCTTCACATCAGTAGGCTGTATATAGCACCAACTCTGAGTAATTTCACCACTGTTCCTCCAAATCGCGACCTCGATTCACAGATATACTGTATTGCCTCTAATAAATGTACGCCTCTATCGGAAGTCCATTTAAAATAGAGGCTTGAAAATAAGAAGTACATCCCTAATACAAGTACGCTATAGTTGTACAATTTCGGAAAAAATGTCGAACGAACGAAAATTGAAATTGTTTCGGTCGAAAAAATTTGGAACAAACCAAAATTTTTCGTTCGAAAAAATTTCGAACGAACGAAATTTGGAAAATTTTGTTCGACGAATTTTCGAACGAATGAACTTTGAAAAAATTTCGTTCGACGAAATTTCGAACGAACGAAATCTGAAGAAAATTTCGTTCAACGAATTCTTTTTCAGATTTCGTTCGTTCGAAATTTTTCAGATAACGAACGAAAAAAAATTTGAAAAATATTTCAAAAATTTTTCGAAATTTTCGTTCTAGTACAACTATAAAGTACACCTCTTTTTGGGGTGAATCTCCGTTATCGAGTTCTTGGCAATCCAAATGTGGCATTAGAGAGAGTCCAGATTGCGCAAGATGTCTTTGAATATTTGGGAGGTTTGAATATTCACAAGAAATTTATTGGGGCCGAAGATTGCTCGTGTGAGACAGCTTCCGATACCACTTTAGCGAAATAAACAAGAAAAGCTCAGGGTTCAAAATCGGTGCTACGGTTAGGCCCGGATCATACTACCGTCGCAGCGATTTGTGAGCAGCTGTTTCGGAAAAATGAGTGATACCACTAACAAACTACCGTACGATAGGGCGAGTTCGCAACCTCACCAGGTCCTACTTCCATTGCTGTAGAGCGCGTGAACTGATAAACTGGCCTCACCCACAAGTTTGCCTGCGTACTGAACGCGGGCGATTGCGTACTGAACGCGAACACATCCGTACCGACTGCACGGACTGACAAACTGACCTCGTCTACAAAATTGCTTGCGTACGGAGCGCGGGTGATTGCGTACTGAACGCGCGTAGTGAATGCGAAGACATTCGTGTCGACTGCACGGGCTGGCAAACTGACCTCGTCTACCATATTGCTTGCGTACGGAGCGCGGGCGATTGTGTACTGAACGCGCGTACTGAACGCGAACACATTCGTGCCGAATGCACGGACTGACAAACTGACCTCGTCTACCATATTGCTTGCGTACGGAGCGCGGGCGATTGCGTACTGAATGCGATCAGCGATCACACCCTTGCCAAGCGCGCGGAATGAAAAACTGAACTCGTATACCAATATGCTCGGATACTGAACGCGGGCGATTGCGTACCGAACGCGAACACATCCGTACCGACCGCGCCGACTGACAACTGCCCTCACCCGCCAGTTTGCCTCCGCACTGAATGCGGGCGATTGCGTACTGAACACGAACGATTGCGTACCGACCGCGAAAATTGACACAACGACCTCACCGACCAGTTTTCCTGCGTGCTGAACGCGGGCGGTTGCGTGCCGAACGTGAGCACATGCGTACTGACCGCGTGTGCTCACGTACCAACTGCAGCGAAAAGGCATATTTCGTACTGACCGTGCGCGAACATGGATGCTCGCGGTCAGTACGCCTTTTTGAAATTTTGCCGGCGGTCGGTACGGAGCTCAGGCGTGTCGACCGCGTGCACTGTTTCGCTCGCGCGGTCAGTACGCAAATGCGCGCTTTTGGCACGAAATGCATTTTTTGCCCGCGGTCAGTACGTTAGTGGCACGCGGTCGGTACGAAACGGGATTTTTCGCCTGCGGTCGGTCCACCCCATTGTCTGAGTGTGCAGGACGAGGAAGGGTGAAAGGGTGCAAGACTTCTAAAGGAGTGCGCAGGGCTCCGTGGAATTCGGATGAGTTGTGATGGACTACAATACAACACAAATAATTTGTAAAATGCTGCTGTCATTGAGCCTCATAAATGTTCACAAGGTTTATTAGTCGAGGCTGCAAAATGATCAAAAGTTTGGCAACCGTAAGCTTCAAAAAAAAACTTTTTTGAAACTTACGGTTGCCAAACTTTTGATCCTTTTGCAGCATTGACTAATAAACCTTGTGAACAAAGAATTTGGTCAGAATACGTGTTCGCGTTTCTAGTGTTTTATTTTCAGAATCACCCTACGAGTCCAATTTTTTCGCCTTTGAATTTTATTAAGGATCATGGCGAGAAGGAATGTTGAATGTTGCAATGTTGCTAGGGTTCGAGTAAGTCAAAGAAGTCAGAGGTGAAATTTTTAGTGCGCAGAACAGTATACAAATACACTATGTGGAGCTCAGCGTCATGTGTCTGGTATAACAATCTACTTGGAGCCCGAGTATCTGCTTACAACAATATTGAATAACTTGCTAGAGCTAAAAAAATGATTCTGAAGAGAATTATTGAAAAAGATGTGGGAAACGCGAAACCGCGTCACATTTTTTGACCAAATATTACTAGCGTCAAGCTTCCACTACATCTGGCATGTAGCACACTGCTAAAATGTATTTCTCGAAACAAAACAAGCATGAACTAGTTCAACTGATAGGACGAAAACAAATGACAGCTCTAGGCTTCTACTAGATTAGAGCTATGCTGAGAAAGCTGGTTATGCTCATTTGACACTCCGAGTAATTTCTGGTGTAGTTGCGTACAGCTGTAGAAGAGAGTCGCACCTGCTTTGGAAGACTTCAGGTAAGTAGTATCGATAAGTCGTATGCATTGTCGAATCTGATTCACAAATCTGCCTAATATGAGGGCATCTATGTTTTGCAAACTTTTTTTTGTGTGCGTGCAATTGTTTTCTTAATTTGTTCGCCTAATTCATATTTTTGACCCATACTGACTTGATAGATGATTTTGGGTGAGACCAGAAAAATATTAAGGGGGACAGTTAGGTTTGCCGGTTTTGATCAACTGTCGTTTGGGAATTCGCCAACTTTGTTGAGCTAAGAATTTTTCTTAAAGGCAGTGTTCACGACAAATTTCACTTCTGATATCTCCACGGCTTGCGGAAGTTCTGGTGCCCTACATAGCAAGGCATGCATTAAAAGGACACGAAAGACGCGTTTTTGAGCCAAGTTAGGCCCTCTCTTGTTCACGTTGATTTTTGATCGTGGAGGCATTGATCGCTAGAGGGATGATACCTATCAGTGCAATGAAGCGATCAGCTCACTTATCAGCACTTCCTTGACTTGATCATTCCTGTAATCTGAGTCTTCATTTGTTCATTCCGAGGGGGCGGATCTGGGGCACCAGGCATGTCTGGGGCACCAAAACGCTTGTTTGCAGCCGTAATTTTGCCGCGCCTGGCTCGTTTCTACCGTTCTTTCGACACTGGGAGTCTAGGATCCTTCTCGCCTATCATTTCACTGTGGAAAGTCAACGATGATGATCATGGTGAACGCTGCCTTTAAAGGCATCATACACGTTCAAAAATGCCATCACCATTATGGTCTGAATCGAAGGCTTGGAGTCGCTAGGAGTAAAATTTGACAAAGAAACTTCGAAAAAATTGATGAAAATGAAGTGACAACGGGCTGTTTTTCAATTTGGTTGAAAACGAACATGGTGCTCGAAAAACCACACGAGCGCATACATGATTGCACTATCCGTGTTACTCCACTCGTATGGCCGGATGCGGAGCGTTTACGTCGCTTGAGGTCTCAGAAACGAGCCAAAATGACCGTTTTCGAGCAATTTTGAGCCGCAAGGTGTTGAGCCCCGCCTACTTTGCCTGTGGAACCCCGCCTTCCCATGCAACTTTACTGCTTCAAATCGGTCGCCCTGGCTCGTTTTTGACGCTTCCAAGTACGTATGTGTTTTAGTATTGGTCGCCTGAGTTGGTTGACGTCGTTATTTCAACTACTTTTGCGAGGGTGTACCCTCTACACCTGGAGAACTCTCAGGGCGTGGCTGACGTTTGGAAGCCACGCGTGTCTGCGTTGCGTCGCGGAGAACAATTCGTGTATGGGGTGGTCATTTGGGAGATGGCATTCCGACCAACAGCCTACGTGGCCCGTCGTGGATCAATATCGATGATAGCCGAGTCACCTGTTTCCCCCACAGGAAAGGATTTTCTAGCACATTTCCTCATTTTATTCACTCCTACCATTATGATTTCAGTATTTTGCGCTTTCATCAAATAATCTCTGCTCACATTTCAGTTGAGTTTATCTGTTTTCACTAATTTTTGTAGAATTTAATAATTTATCAATCTTTTTTTTTAATTGCTCACCCATTTATTCCCTGATTTACTACACATTCATTATCGAAGCATTTACTGTTTTAAAATTCTATCAATCAGTTGTTTTTTGTTTTCCGATACATGTATTTGTTTAATTGTATATATTTTGTTTGATTCCTCATTTATTTTTACCTAACTACTAATAGATTCAAACGTTTTCACTTGCTTAGTCTTTCATCTGTTTAATAATAGTGCAGCAACTCGTAGCTTTTAGTAATTCATTAGGTTAGGCTGGAAAATTGTGATTTTAGCCACATGTCCTAACTGTAATATTATAGTTTATTCTACTGAGTATACTACTGCTTAAAAAGCGTTCAAATTCGTTATTGATGGAGCAAATCAATTGAATAATGAGTAAACAGAAAAAGACATACAAAGAACCAAATGATTGTGCCAAAAACAATTAATTGATGAAATGCTGAAAACGAATGAGTGGGTAAAAAATGAGTAGATCAGCTAGGTAATGGATAAAAGTGTTAAAATTAATTAATTTCGAAAACTCCTGATTGAATTTGATTAATACTTTTCGCCATGTCAGATTAATTCGCTGGTGGCGAACGCGACGAAAGACTTTCAAGATAGTGTTCCCGGTAGTGAAGTTCAAAGTAATTGACATCGAAACTATTATTCCATTGATTTGTATATTTGTGGCAATTATGGAAGTTTGGTTGCTGATCTACAACAGAATTTGGAGGTAGTTCCGACAAGTGGGGATAGATGAAGAATTTCGTACCCATATCAAAATTTCACCTTGGGTTTCATCCCCTTAGAGGCAGCGTGCGCGCTGAAAACCAAAATCTTGTTCTTGCGTTATATCGTTCAAGTGGACCTCAATAAGGCCACTCACAAAGTTTGAATTCTTAAAATTGTACCGGAATGGAGTTATATACAGTTGAAAACGTCTTTATGGGTTCAGGGGTTGGCCTTTGGGTCGATCATTTGTTACGTCCGCCCACCAAGTGAGAAAAGAAAGTAATTGATCAGCAAGTGATATAGTACAAATGAGTGAAAGTTGGTGAAATATATCATATGAGTATGTCATGACAGTCTTTTCTGCGCATATCGGTCAATCTTTTCTCCCCCGAAAATCAGCTGAAAGAAAGACCAACGGGATTTGATCGGGAGATCATGGGTCAACACAGCGATTCGTAGCGATCGACTGTTCTTTTCTCATGCGTCGATTGGTTGGATTGGGTCTGAAAAAGAAGAGAAAGGGGTCTGGAAAAGCAGTTTTAAGTAACTTTTCCGAGGTTCTCTCAACGTGGCTGTGATGTAGGATACTAGAGCTTCCATTATACATTGAGAACTCAAAAAAACGAATTTCATCGCGAACGATGCCTTTAAGAGAAATCATGGATCGTCCTAAAGGCAGTGTTCGCGAAGAATATCACACCCGAGTTCGACCCAGAAGTGGTGTTGTTTGGTCGTGTGGCAACTATACTTTTACTTTTCAGACTTTTTCGAATAAAAGAGTATTTCGAGAATTCGATGTTTTCGAATACTCGACTTTCCGAAAAATTCGGCATTTTGAACCTTTGGAATCCTCGAATTTCGAATAATTCGGGATTTTTAACTCTTCGAATTGTCGACTTTTCGAATTATTCGAAGTTTGGCACTTTTTGAATAATCGATTTTTCGAAATATTCGGAAATCGTGCTTTTTCGAATATTCGACTTTTCGAGTAACTCGAAGTCGACTTTTTTCAGTCGAATGATTTTTGGAATCATTCGGTTCGGTCAAAGTATAGTGGCAACTAATAGTGACGAAACAGCGAAGGCAAGCGTTCAGAATAGACTCAAATAACGGATTGTAACGTTCAGGCGTGGATGAGCTTACTGGCGCTGTCAGTATTCGCAATCGCTAAGCAAGCAAGCGCTAATCGCGAAATTTGCTCAAATCGATCAGGCTGGGCGCTGCAGGGTTGCTTGACAATTTGCCATCCAAAACTTGCGCGGCGCTATAAGCTCGTTCGATTGGGGGGGGGGGGGCGAACCGGGATAAGCATGCGTACTGGGATAACTTTCGAAGCCGATTTCATAGATTTCTGGCCCGTTTTTGCTGTTTTCGTCGACCCTATCCCCTCCAGTTCCTGCCAACTCGAAGTTTCACACTGGAACCTAGAGAACGAGATTTATCGTAACACTGCCTTTGAGATAACGCCAAAATTAGTAAGAGTCCTATGTCTCCAATCCTATGTTACAGGACGTAGAGCAGGGATGTTTATCAATTCATTGTCGGACACAGTTGCCGAAATTTTCGTACAAGCACAGCGGCATCTCTATCCAGAACTGCTTCTCAACTTGGGCCAAATGTGCTAAATTTTGGAGCGGTGCCCAATGGAGTTCTATGTCGATGTCTGTCAATGAAGTCTTTTTTAACAGAAACTCGTGCGCGGCGTTGTAAGGGAAATTTTATAAGCAGAACAAGAATTTTTAGCGATTTACACATGGAAAACGCGTTTTCCTTTGTGAACTGCCAAACTTCCTTGCCTCGCTTGTCTTTTATCTTTTTTAGAAAAGAAGCAGAGACTCACTAGAGAATTGCCAGAGGTTCACCACTACATTCTACCAATTTACCAGAGAATTACCGCAAAAAAGTTTCCGTTTTCAGTAGTAATTTTGTGGTAATTCTCTGGTATTTTCCTGGTATTTTGGTAAAAAAAATCGGCCTGAGTTAAGATTTTATAACTCATATCAACAGCTAGCGGTGTAGGTATAAATTTTGGCAGAATACTGGAGATTTCTGGCAGATTACGAGAGAATTCTACACAAATTACGAGTAAATTACGAATCCTTCTGGGAGAAATTCCGCCAGAAAGAAGTGGTAAAGTACTCGAATTCTCAGGATTTCTGGTAAAATTATTTTTGCCAATACGTTTTCCCTAAGAAAATTTTTTTGAGTCCCTGACGCGACCCCCTTACCGACACAACGTACCCCTCCCTTCGATGTCTCTCGGCCTTTTACGACCCCCAGCCCTCCTTGCAATAATCGCAACTGGTGCTGAACCCTGACTATAAGCGATGCCCACAACCACCCGTTAGCTGGTCTAACAATAAGACCCACTTATCGCTCCAGCCGCGAAGCGGCTGGAGAGGTTTGGTTTTGCCCAGACCTTGTGATCACCGAGAATTTTATAAAGTATGTAGTCTATAGAATCTATGAAACAAACTTTCTGAAGAATAAAGTTAAATCATCTGTTTTAGAAAAACAGCCGGTATGGCGAACGACCGCGCATTTTTCGTGAAACCGCGACATGGAATGTTAGAGATTCGTCGAATGATATCTTCCACAATTGCTTGGTCTCAAGTGCATTCCTTCTTCTTTTGTGGTGGATTTCACATCACATTAATTTTCATCTCGGTTGTTCTTTCCTCCGATTCCGTCTCAAGCTTATCTCTATCAGAAATCGCATTTACTGCTACTACATTGATAGGGAGTTAAGCCATCCATGCAGGAGTGAGATAACCTATGTTGCTAATCCAGAGGTAATTAGGATGCGGTTGGGTTGCAATGCGAGAAAAGAGGTCAGTCACCATAATCACATATCACCGGCATCAATGCCCCATTTTCGATTTCGCCGTTTCCTTTCACAATGTGTGGTAACAATGCCCGTATCATTTGTGATATTTTCAGTTGGGTTCAATTCATCCAATTATTTCGTCGTCTGCTTTCGAATCGCCGTTTTCCTTCGCGTGTAATGTGGCTAAAACACACCCGTCCTTGGCGTTACCCACATTTTCAGCGACAATCGCATTGAGGTGATCGATTTAGGGGTCAAAGACTATTGCAGGGAGGCCGAACACTTTTTTCACTCACAAGTTTAGCGCACCTAGATTGAGCCTAATTACGATAATTGCCTTGTTTCACGTTTCTCTAAGTGACAGTTATAAGCAATTCACGATATACAAACTGTTTGCGAGTCACCGGGAAAAATTCGAGTCAGATCGCAGAAAAATAGAACTCAGCGTGGATACTACGGTCTTCCCGAATACGAATGACTGCACAGGGAGCGCGTGCTGACCGACCGTGGCGTCAAGCTTATCTGAACGAGTGTTCACCCGACGTTAAACAGCTGACTACCGATGTGCTCAATTCTATATTCATTCTGTTTTGCTTCCCTGTCTAAATAAGTTGAGTTGTTTACATAGGAAGCTGTAGTGAATTGCTGCGATTTTGGCAAAAATTAGAGAGGGATTATTTGAGAAAGTTTTTGATTGTTTTTCTTTCGTATGAGATTTCCTCCGTTTCATTTTTTTTTCGATTCCTGACATGGACACTTGGTAACCTGCGGCCGCATTAATGAAACTTCGGGAGCTCCCGGAGAAGGTCCTAAGCCCACTCCAAGTACTCTGCGGGCAGACAGGAAGGTTCTCTGCCACCAGGTGGGTAGACGCTAGCAGGTTTGTGCGGAAGCTTTCCGTTTATGATACCGTTTCCGTATATCTGGTGCTTTTGGCTATTCCGTTTCCGGATTTTCGGGCTTTAAAGTGGAAGAAAATAGTGCCGCGAGGTCCCGGCACCACCTCTCATCACTGTTGGGGTCGCACTCTTTTCAGCCGGCATCCCCCCCCCACTCACGAACTTACAGGTCAAAAATAACATGGGCTTGACCTTTGCGGCATCCTCTGATCCAATCGCGTCTGTCGATTGAGAACCCTAATTGTAAGTGTAAGAGGCAGAAACAATTCCTTTTTAATCTGCAGCCCATAGCCTTCCAACACTGGGCGCGAAGACGCGGAGGAGGGGTTCTGTATCTTCGGGCTCTCCATCAACGAATTCAACTCCAACACCATGTAAAATTTTCAAAGATTTTCATAAGTTTTGAGAGCGATACCTAGAAAACCATGAGTGCCTCAGAGTGATTCGAAGTTGAATAGGCCTGACAAGGGAAGGATCATTACATGTCGTGGTCATTCCGGATAAAATTAGTGTATCCAAAATCAATTTTTGACGTTGAATTCGATTTTTTTACGTTGTAGCTGCGAAACGTTTCTCTGAACGGAGTTATGAGCTTTTCTATGTACATCAATTTCTATAGCAAAATGTCATTACACCTGCCGTAACCTACAGGAATCTTCCAAGGAACCGGAAACGGACCTCATATTCTTGTTGAGCACCCCAAATAACCCCCCCCCCCTGGACAAGTTCAGTACAGAAAAATTTTCGACCTCTGGACTCCCACCTACTTGAGGCTGCGAAGGTGGAATTTTTTAAGCCCAAGCGTCGTTTAGGGGGAATGTTCGGGGCGCTGAACACGAATATGAGGTTTTTTTTTTGATACTCGAGTTGATTATCATAGGTTACGATATGGATATGGTACTTTGGCTACTACAACCTCAAAAAGGTTTCCAGTAAGAGAGATTTTTGAGAAGCAATGTGTATGTGGCATTTGCGTCAGATCAGCCTGATTTTTCCGAGGCCGTGATGTCCTAATGAATATTGATATTTGTTCCCCCTCGCTCACTCCAACCTGACTCCTCGAGCGAGTCCTCTTATAATATTCTGCTCACATCTTGTGTTAGCACATCCAGTAAAGTCTGGCTCAGTACTGGGTACAGGGGGAGATCGGAGTACGGGGCGGGGTTGTTCACTCCGCTGTCCAATCGCCAACCTGTTATGGGGTGGAGAGACCACGGCCGATTGGCCAACGGAGGAAATAACCCCGCCCCGTTCTCCCATCTCACCTGTACCCAGTACTATTTCCTTCCTCAATTAGTAGGCCTTTGTGATTTCAAAGATTGTCCGTAAGTCCACTTCAATCGTTAGACGATACTTTGTTTTCAACATTTTGTGCACAATTACCTCATGTGCTCGTAACTATAGATATGATGCAAGTCTAATTTTTTTTAAAGTAAAACCAGCAGCGGGTATCAGTCACTAACGGCCGAAACGCTTCATATTCTTACATAAAAAAAGCTCTCGCATGATGAGACTGCTAATCTCTACACTTTACGAGATGAAAACGGGTATTTTGCAGGAGTGCAAAAACTGCGGGAGATGAATGGTTCCGAACCCGTGACCTAATTCGTCGCTGCGGCACCCACTGTCGCTGCACCAACCGGTTACGGCTGGTGTGGCTCTGACTTCGTATATGACGGCGCGCCGCCTCGATCATCATAGCAACATATTTTGGCGTTACAACACACTATGAGATGACTCCTGGTGTAGAAATCGAATCTGTGTTTCTCAGGAGGCGACGAGGACTCATCGATCACAAGATGTGTCTACGAGAAAAGCGCTGAAACCGCATATAACTCCATTCCGAGTAACGGTTGGTAGCTGCAATGTAAAAATTTGATTTCTACGTCAAAAATCGGAACTAGAAATGCATATTTTTGTTGGAATGGCCACGGCATGTAGTGATCCTTCCCTTGTTAGTCTTCGTTGTCAGCAGCATGTGCTGCCAACCCATGATAGGTTTCCATCCCTCTTCATTGACACCTTGTGGTGCAGTTAGGAGCACACACTGCTGAGGACAAGGATTAAATTTGATGTCGGCACTGGAGTGCAACTCCTCATTATCATCGGCATGTACTGCTACCATCAACAAGTTATGTAAGTGAATAACAATTTGAAGTGCCACCTCATTCTCCGGAGTTAGGTACGATCCTTGCTAATTGTAAGACCCACAGCAACAATTGCAAACTCGACAACATTAACAACAAAAAATTATTCTCGCCGAGGTACACAGCAAAGATGTTTTCTTGCGACGAGCAAGTGAAACGATTCTTTCAGTGTTCAAAATTAATGTCTTCACATTGACTTGAGGTCAGTTTCTGGGATCGGCTTTAAGTGGACACAAGAACGATAGTTTAGTGCGCCAGAACGGGGCTACCGTAATCTCACTCGAATCGGCTCTGAAATTTTCTAAGTTTAGGCTCCGATTTCGCTACATCTTGACCACCGGCGGTACTGTTTTCCTGCTTTGTAGTCCAGGTAGATCCTCAACTGTTGACCACTGGTGAAGGACGGTGTGTGAATAAAGACACACCGCTCTCCACTTCTTTTATACTCTACCCTTTATCTAATGGGTATCATCAATTTTGTTTACGAGAGCCGAATGGGGACTGTATAACATCATTCCTAAAATTACGGTAGCCCTGTTCTGGCGCACTTAACTATCGTTCTTGTCAAATGGACAGCTGCGCTCTCAACGAGTGTGGGCGCCTTATATAGCCGTCGCTGTCGTAGAAAAAGGTTCTGCCGAGTTTATCCGTATAAAAAATATTGGAGGAATGAACTTGACAACAAAGGGATCAGCCGCACACTAGGAAAGGAGCTGCTCGACCAGACTCATTTGCAGCACATTAGGAGAAACTGCAAAAGCATTACGTCTTCCTGTTACGCCTCAATCTCTTTGTCCCAAGTTTGCTTGCTATCTTAGAACGCAACCCCACGATTGCGTGAGCGAGCAAATTGAGATCACAAGTTATCGAGGAACATGCGCGAGCCATGATGAGCGATGAAACTTATGATTAACGCATACTATATTTGTTTAGTTATCTTCCGCTTCTGTTCCCGAAAATCTTGAAAGAGATTTCAGCATAGCCCTGAGGGGCGATTCATGGACATTCCCATAGCAAAGGGTTGCTATATAACGCAGGCGAAGATGCTAATTTCTTAATGGAAAGACTACAACGGCATCGTGTGAGCATCTTTGGAACCCACCCCCGGACGGGAGGGTTCCTAACAGGGATGTTACAAGCTCTTAGAGTTCTTTGTATTGCCTTACGTAGACGACGCATTTTCAAGGCAACTCAACAAAGTCGTCAGATTGTCAGGCTTGCCAGTAAAGCTTGAGTTTCGGCCTTCAAGAAACCTTAAGAGCTTACTCACATCGACGAGAATCTATGAAGAAAGATGTGGACGGAACAATTGCACGAATTCCACTGAAACGAGTATCTGTTATTAGGTAAAACCGTTTGCAGGGTTTTGTGCGAGGAATGTGGTCGGAAGTATATGAGGGAAACAATAAGTCATCTCGTATCAGGGACTCGAGAACAAAATCTTAGAGCAAACGTGATTATTCTTGACCAAATCAACCAAAGAGCTCAAAATGAATGCATTTCTTTACGATCAAACTGTTTCAGGTAAAAAAGGCTCAGAATACATTTGAAGCTTGTCCACATCCCTGCCTGAGGATACTCGTAACCGTGCCGCAGCACGATTTCGCAATCAGCGTGCACTTTGCGGACTGAACGGCAGTGCGGAGGTGAACTGTAGACAGCCATCCAGTTCTGCTCGAATTATTATAAAGTACAAATATTTCCGCTAGTTCTCAACTTCAGACCCCATCTTCGAGCCGGAGTAGTTTTTTTTGAACCCTATGTCGAAAAATCAATTCACCTTGGGCCTATCCGAAATTTAAATTTTTCATGATTTTCAGGGTCCCTCACCCAGGTGTGTAGACCAGAAAAAAACTACCCGGCGGGACCATTTTTATGGTTTTTGAATCTAATGAAGTATTTCGGAAGAAAGTTTGGTGGTTGGAAAATTTTTGACCTGGTCGGACTAGTACAATTTTAGTGTGATTTGTGTGCAAAGAAACAGGATTCTGAGGCGTCCATATCCCGACGATGTGGTCAGGTGTGGATCTCCAAAAAAAATTATGTTGAAGGGGAACTTGTTTGCATCTGAAGAACTATTACGAGGTCGGGGAAAACGTGAAAATCAAAGAAATTTTTTAGTTGCGAACGGGCTGCGAAGCGTCGTTTTTGACGGTACCTTGACGAACTGTCCACTTCTAGTGGCACTCCTGGCTCTTTTGGACAACCTGACGCCCTGCTCTAAATATGTGAAAGTACACAGAAAACGGACTCAAATATGGGGTCTGAAGTAGAAAAGTAATGGAAACATTTATTTGCCAACAAATTCGCGGAGCAGCCGTTTTTTGAGCTCGATTTTGCGTGTCTGGATTTCCTACCCAACTGAGCACTGGAGCTAGCTTCAGATGTGTTTGAAATAATTTTTGTGCACTTCAACATATTTGGAGCAGACTTCGTTAGGTTGTCTTCAAGAGCCAGTGTGCCCCTTGAGGTGGACAGTTCGTCCAGGTACCGTCAAAAAGCCGGTTCGCAACTAGGAAAGTTCTTTGGTTTTCAAGTTTTCCCCGACTTCGTGATAGTTTTTGGATGCGAACAAGTTTCTATACAACACAAAATTTTTGCAGATCCGCAGCTAACCGCATCGTTGGGATATGGACGCCTCAAACTCCTGTTTTGTTACACACAAATCACACTAAAATCGTGCAAGTCCGGACCAGATCGAAAAATTTCCAACCACCAAACTTTGTTCCAAAATATCCCCTTGGGTCCAAAAACCATTAAGTTGGTCCTGGCGGATTCTTTTTTTTTTCGCCCACACACCTGGGTGAAGGGCCCTGAAAATCATGGAGAATTGAAATTTCGGATAAGCTCAGGTGAATTGACTTTTCGATAGAGGGCTTAAAAAACTATTCCAGCTCGAAGATGGGGTTCTGAAGTTGAAAACCAGGGAAAAGTTTAGTTGCGATTAGATTCTGGAAGCCGACGATTTTTTACAACTATTCCGCTTCTGAGTCTGAATGAACGAATTATGACACGACTTGTGGAGGTAGGAGGTGCTGGTAATACAGAGGTCCGGCAAGGGGTAGGGTAATAACTTCTCAGTCATTATCGCAACGCCGTGCTGAACTCTGCTGTGGCAACCAAACCCTACATCTTACCCACTAAACGGCTTCTCGCAGCATCTAACCCGGGCCCATCAACTTCAGAAGATTCGTGTTCAGCGCCCCAAGCCATCCCCCTAAACGACGTTTGGGCCAAAAAATCCACCTTCGCAGCCTCAGGTAGGTGGTGGTAACCCATGCCCACTGTTGGGAGTTCAAAGGTCGAAATTTTTTTTTGCTCTGAACTTGTCCAGGGGGGGGTTATCTGGGGTGCTTAACACGAATATGAGGTCTCTTTTCGGTTCCTTGGAAGATTTCTGTAGGTTACGGCAGGTGTAATGTCATTTTGCTATAGAAATCTATGTACGATATAGAAAAGCTAATAACTCCGTTCAATGAAACGTTTCGCAGCTACAATGTAAATCTACGTCAAGAACTGATTTTAGTTTTGCTGATTTCAACTGGAAAGGCCGCGGCGTTAAATGATCCTTCCCTTGTGAGGCTTATCACGTAGATCTACAGTATAGACGGGCCTCGCTGGCGCAGTTACTGCTCATTTGTGTAGGAGTAGCGTGGCAGGGAGGTGGGTATAGCTGCTCTAGCTGCTTCATGAATGCTCTACATAATAGTCTGTTAAATTGTATGATAGGTTCAACTGTTTGAGTATAGCCGGCCCTGGGTATTTTTCACTATTCTTCAGTTGTATATTCATCGCCGATACACCGTGTGCTGTCAGATGTTATACGTCTGAAGAAGGTGTTAAGAACACCGAAAGCTTGCCAATAAATACGGTAAGAATAGAGAAGTCTCAACTATCTCATTGAATACAAGTTCATCTAAGAGGCTTCTGGATAGATAAATATTGGCCTCTTTTTTGCATTCAATATATTTTTTCTTTTAATAATTCATTTTGGAAGATTATTATTCTTTTATTTAGTGATTGCCCTTTGAATTTTACTATGCTCAATGAAATGATCTGCTGAAGTGACGAAAAATTTTCTATGAGCTGCCTTTTTTATATATTTTTTTCAAATGAGTTTTGAGAAACTACCTGTTTTCGCCCGCCCATAACCTATTTGCACTTGAAGATGGACCTTGATAAGTACCAGTTTTCGAAATCTTCATGAAGTTGTGCGTCGAATGGTATACCAGGTTCCTAACTTTACTCACTGCATATGCTCCAGGTCGGTTGAGTCAAGCCCCATTGTTGGCTCCATTGAAGGTCTATGCATCTCTCGTTAACATCACAAAGGCGAGAGCCCCGTATGGAAAAACCCTGGATCTCGGCTTCACGAGCCTGGCTGACTTATGGTGCGAGTAAAGTTAGGAACACGAAATATAATTCGACGAAAAGTTTCACGTGGATTTTGAAACGCACCTTTATCCAAAGTATGCCTCCAAACATTAAAAAGTTATGAGCGGAAAACCTATACATAGCTTTAGGCAAAAATAGTATTTATAATCTGAAATGGGATGGGAGACAGGGGACGTATTTTCTAAACCTGAAAAAAGCCATCGATGCAGAATCTTATGTGCATCCCAAAACAACATTTATCTAATTCTATCTTCACAGGTGAAGAAAGTTACGAACGGAAAACCGGTAATGACACCAATACCACCTTGAGAAAGTCTTGCGCGAATGTCGAGTCACTTTGATTCCTTTCCGGGACACTTCCCCAGAGGTTCCCTATTTTCCCAATTATTAAGGTTCCCCCTTCTCCTGCACAGAGATGAAGGTTGATGGAGTACCTGGCTTCTTTCAACGAAGCTATGGACAGCAGTGTCCAATTGTCACGGCTCCTAGCTACAATTTGAAGAACAATCTTTCCATTGGTCGCGACTCCTTTTTTTGCCGAGTAAAATATCTGCCTGATTTGCTTTTCAATGCCGAGTCTTTTCAAATCCTCCTTAGCGGTGCTCAATTATAGTTTCGATCTTGCTCCTTAGGAGATGAAATTGCTGATACTCGCGTTATTTTTGTGTATCTGTGCAAAAAAACACAAGCACAGCGAAGAAGACGAGGAAACGACATCAGATCCAGGAGAGAAAAGTGAGTGATCTACTGTTCATATGTCGCTGAACGTTCAATTTATGTTGTTTCTCTCCCTAATATTAAAGGCAGTGTTCACTATAAAAAATTGTGTCTCAGTTTCCACGAGGAATGGGTAGTGGAGAGGCACACTGTAACGTTGACGTCAAAAGAACGCATGAAAACGAGCCAGGAAAAGCTCCAAAAGAGCTCGATGTTGCCACTTCGAGCGCAGGGCAAACCCCAAAAGCGCAACACACGCCCACCGAAGTGAACAATTGAATGCTCGAGATCGTGATATGAGCGATGGTTTCCGATCAATAGTCCCGTTCTTCCCTTTATTCCCAAGTTCTCTCTTTACTAAGGTCAGCTCGCTTACATCGGCTGCAAAACACGGAAGTTACAAGTCTCGGACAACACGTCCACCGTGTTTCATTAGCTCAACTTTTGAGGGGCCATAACTCTGTTCCCAGAAGGTCTTGTACGATTGCATACACATCATTGGAATCAGCATGGGATCGTTTTCAAGATAGGCAGGAAAACAGAAAAACGATTTATTTTGTGAACACTGCCTTTGAGTCCTGAATGTTGACTGAGCTACTCTATTCAGTGGTGGATCGATTAGCAATCAACTTAGCAGGAGCCTTTGTCAAGTCAATGTTCCCCGAAATGGATCGTCCGGACAAAAGGCTCCCAGAAGTGTGTTTCACTTTACATGCTTTCAATGACGAAACTTTAAGTAGTTTTCAGTCACAATTAAAAAGGTCCGAAATTTCGTCTAAATGTTCACCCACAGGGCCCTGCTTCAGGTTCGACGAGCGCCAGTATCACCACTTCAAGCTAGCTTGGACAACTATTCTCGTATGTTGCTTCCAATTTTATTGAGACTTTTTCATATTTGCACATGTTCAATAAAAACATACACACTCTTTTCCATAAATATGAAGAAAATAGCATATTCTTATACTTATTTTTTTGAGTCATGCGAGTATAATCTATGTTTCCACGACCTCAAAATACATATGACCCCACTGAGTCTATTTATTTATTTCTTCATGGATATAGGACAACTTATGGGGGACTTCGTGTTCAATCTGGTGTGCCTTGAGCCCACTCGCGTGCCGCGCCTTCGATCAATGCAGACATGATCAGCGAATGGCCTCACGAGCGATCGTGCTGCGGGCGGTGAGCACGGACAGGACGATACGTTCAAGTTAGCCTTTTCCACACACGTCCTGAACCTTTGACACTATTTTTGAACGTGCCACCAATACGCGAACCCTCACAAAAACAACGATTCTATGAAAAAAATTTAATAACAATCAATTAGAACTTTTTGAGCACGAGATAAGGACAGAAATTCCATCAAATACACAAGTTCGACAATTCCGTTAGGTGGGCTCTAGGAGAACTTCTTCTGGTCGGTCGTAGTCGAGATCTCTACCCTCATCTAGAACGATAAGCTTCAGATCGTTTAATTTCATTTACATACTTTCGTATTTACACACTGGGGGTGTGTATACAAGTCTGTTGGTACCTGCTCGTTGGTGCCCCTGCTTCTACTGAACCCAGCAGACGTTTGAGTGTACACAAGGAGCGTTCGAGCGATATAACGTGCACAACTATATCGCGAAAGTATCCCATACATTGCATAAAGGTGTCGCCGTCCGGCACACTAAGGCCTCTGGTCCATAACACCTTAGGATCAGTACCTAAGGAGTTCATGGAGTTTTTGGCCACAAGCCACAGTTTCGCCACCCTGAACTGTCGATCGCTGTCGAGTGATATCCAAAAAACTGCGCTGTCCAGACTTTTGAGCTATATCCATGCCCCGTTTGCTGCTTTGCAGGAAACCCGCCTCATGGACAGACCCGCCATCAGCGTCGGAGAGTACACCATCTACTGCGGTAACGCTGACGATAGGAGTGTGGGAGCCTGTGCAATAGCTGTAAGGAAGGATTGACAAGACAATTCGAGGGATGCGTTTTATGAGGAACTCAATACGTTGCTGGCCAGGATACCTTGTCAACATGCTGTTGTCGTGGGGATTGACGCAAATGCGAAGATGGGACTTGATCAGGAATCCGAAGTACTGGGTTAATGGTTCTACCCAGTGGAGCAAACATCGGACAATGGCTACCGCCTTGTCGACTTTTGTGAATGCAGTGGTCTGATTATTGCATCGACATTCAAGAGGAATCATCGCCGCCATCAGCTTACGTGGCAGGGACCAAACCAGCTATCTCTAGAAGAGCAGCGGAAGCGGAAGATGACAATTTCGAAACTACAACTTGACTATGTCCTGACGAGGAATATTCCAGTATCGGACATTCGAAGATTTAGAGCTGTGTGGGAGGTCGCATTCGATTCGGATTACCGTCCTGTTCTGTTGAACTTCACTGCGAGGATTCATAAGAAGAATCGAGGGGCTCAGCCTCTCCAGAGGATTGACATGAAAAGTCTCAGAGATGAAGAGTGCAGAAATAATTTTTGACAACGCGTTTCTATTCACATCGGAGTACGAACTAAGAAGAAATTTGCGACGCGGATTCTTTTATCAAGTGCATCCAGTACGCTTCGAAAGAGGCACTCCCGGTTGTACAGCCTAAGAAGAAGTTAGCCTACGTCTTAGAAGAAACAACATCAACCTACAACAGAGTATGTGCTCTCCGGACTGCAGGGAACTTCGTGGAGGAGAAGCGTCTGAGGAGGAAGTTGCGTCGGCAGCTTCGAAGTGACCGCGAACGAAAGTGGACGTGTAGAGCTAAGGAGTTCGAGAAGGCTTGGGAGGAGAAGAATCCGAAGAAAGCCTACACGTTGCTGCGACAGTACAGCGGGAAGATGAGGAGATGTTCTTCTGTCTTGAACACTACCAATGGAGTTGCAGTTGGTGATGCGACGCTGCCAATATGGAAGGGTTACTTCAGTTCACTACTGAATCGTCCAGCGCCATCAGTACCTGAGCTCCCGCATGTTCAGAGAGCACACTACCGGAAAATGAAGAATGGAAAGGCAGGTGGAGATGACAACATCACTGCTGAAATGCTGAGAGCTCTTCCTCCGTCTGGGATTCGTGAAATGACCAACACCATCCGTGCCTTATGGATGAGCGAAAGGATACCCGATTCGTGGAGACATGCGATCATCGTTCCTCTTCACAACTCAGAAATTTGTGGGGAAGTTCCCGAGGACGATAGACCTGATTTGGTCGTTATCACTTGGTCGAGGGGAGAGAGGCGAGACGTCCCCCCGGAGGGGGACGTCTCGCCCCTCTCCCCTCGAATTATACACAACGATAAGGCGTTCGAAACAGTCCACTCGGGGGGAGAACAAGGGAAGTTTGCTTCACGGTCGTTCCCATAGACTCCACCCGAAAATGATGAACGCGAAAACAAAGCAGCAGCGTATACGATGATGCAGACGGGCTAGTCGCGAGGCGGTCTCGCACTTCGCAGGTTGAGGGGGTAGATCTGCCACTCAAGGACTACGTAAGGCATCTCTGTCTGGATTTCAGAGAAGCTAATAAGCTTCTCAATAAGCTTTAGTCAGAGGTGAATATTTTTAGACCGATCGCAGTCTTTCAGGAACAGGAGACTGTCGAAAACAGCGAGTTCTAGCAAGCCGATTTCTGATCAATCATTGAATAATGCGAAGATCTGCAGTCGGAAGGTCGCGGGAAGACCTGCAGTCGGGAGAACAAGAGAACTCCTGCTGTGGGAACTTCCCCTATTACTCTGCTGTCGAGACGTCCCCTTCGCCTCCCCCCAGTACGGGGGAAGTCCCCCAGTTGTTTCGAGGGAAGGTCTGCTGTCGTTCTCGGGAACTTCTCCACGAATATCTGAGAAGAAGCTATCCGTCACGGATCCTAAGAACTACAGAGGAATCTCTCTACTTCGTGTCATGTACAAAGTTTTAGAACGTATCATCCTCCAGCAACATATCAAACATCGTAAAGAACGACCAGAGATGAGCAAGCCGGTTTTCGACCTGAAAGATCGACCATCGACCAAGTGTTCGTCGTGAGAAGAGTAATTGAATCGTGGCAGCGGTATTCGAAGCCATTACAGCTTGCTTTTTTGGACTTTGAAGCCGCGTACGACTCTCCTCATCGCGATCGATTGCTCAATGCTCTGGGAGCAGATCGAGTCTCGGAAAAGTATGTTCAGTTAATCGAGGACATGAACAAAGGAACAACAGCAGCAGTTCGTACACCTGTCGGATTTACGTCAGCTTTCGAGGTGGAAGCAGGAGTAAGGCAAGTAGCCGGGGCAGGACCTTTTCTTTTCAACTTCGCCGTTGATGACATCATGCGTAGAATTGCAGAACAGTTTCCTGCGGATGTGATCCTAACACCATCAGGACGCTCCCTTGTCGACCTGGAGTACGCCGACGACATTGTGTTATTCGCTGAAAACAACGCAAAACTGCAAAGGATTGTGAACCTCGTTTCGAAGTATACCGCAGCCTATGGACTTCGTCTTCGTCCCGACAAATGCAAGCAGATGTGGGTCTCTCAGAGGCCTTCAACGGGAGTTTGTGTGGATGGAAAACGTAACGATGGGCGAAGGCTACGTCTGCATTTAATTCTCTAACCAAATGTTTGTGGTCTACCACAATCGCGAAGAAAGTCAAGTTGCGCTACTACCTATTCGCTATTCGCCCTATCATGATGTACGAATCGGAGACGTGGGCAGCACCGAAAACGCAGATGGAAAGGTTGGATTTGCACGGAGAGTAAGCTTTTTAGGCGTTTGCTTGGATATTTCTGGCCGCGTGCATGCCATAACGAATACCTTTACAAGGAAATCGACGCAGTACATCAACGCTTGACACGAGGGAGGTGCCAGCATCTCCTAACGCCATATCAAGCAGCAATGGAAAGTCGACTTCGACTGCTCGGGCATATACTAAGATGAACGCCGAATCGTCTCGTACAACACGCTTTAAGAATGCTTCCAAATCCTGTCTGGAAACGGCCACCTGGGCGTAGGCCAATGTTCTGGACGAATGTGGTAAAGAGGATTTGAAGTCACTCGGCATCGAAAGACAGTTCAGGCGCGATGTTTCGTTTCGCAGGAAATAAAATAGTGACAGCTGGATGGAATGTGTTTAAATTGTGGCTGAAGACCGTGAAAAATGGACACGGCTGACTACTAGGATGGCACACCTTGGTGAAGGTGCGGAATGACCGCGTCAGGCGAAAGCCAACCGATTAAGTCAAGTAAGTCATGAGGTTTCATACTGGTTAAGGTTTCAACCCCTGACAAATATGATCGATATTCGGCCTGGATGGACTATGGCTAGGTAGAGCGACCTCGCGTAGGTTCATGGAATTCAGAGAGATTTCCGGTATCGAAATTTGAGAATTCTTCTCCTAATTAATGAAAAGTTAACTCAGAATTTTAAATTTTTTTTAGAAAGATTTGAGAATTTTCATGAATTCAGCATTCTTGAGACCAATGCTGATTAAATTTATGCGCGGTGAAAATTTAACGGTGAAAATTTCCTGGAATGCTTTCACACTGGAAATGGAAATTGGGAGAAAATTCAAATTTTAAATTCCATTTTTTTTTCGGGAAAAAAGATTGAAGATTTTCACAATTTCCACATTTTTGAAAAACTTCGCATAATGACGCTAGAAATAGAAGGGGCCGAAAGAGACATTCGGAAAGAAATTCAAAATCTGTGGTCTTAGTGAAATTTTCATATTGATCAGGTACTTATTTGTTCCTAAGGAAAATAATTAGAAAAGCTTATTAATTCTATATTTTCGAGACAACTTTTAAACAAATTTATGCGCTATACAAGAAAATCAAAGAACTCAAGGAGGATTACTGCATGAAAATGCAAATCGGCCACTTTAAAAATTTCCATTTATAAAGAAATTTTTTTCCATTTTTGGAATAACCCTCGTATCCAAATGGGGCTGGGATTTGAGTGTTGAAAGAAGTGGATTTTCCAACGTTTTCTCGTACTCGGCACATTCATAGATTATCTGTTATCCTCTGAATTTCTTCTGAAACATTTTGACAACGAAAAATTGACAAAATTTCATAAAGCATTCTTCATAACAATTTATGGACCTTAATGTGGCAAAATCACGAAGTTCTTCTATATGAGTGATTTATTCTGTTTCGAAAATTTAACGGAAATCATACCTTGTAACTGGGTTAATTAATTGATTTTGCGTTTAAAAAAGGTAGGTGTCAGAGCGCATTTCAGGAATCATGCAGAGAATTCGCTTTGCAATCTTTGCACTTTGTCCTAGAGCGAAGAAATCATGTTCAGAATCAGCCAGTATTTGCAAATTGCTCCAAAAAAGGAAAAAAAAATTCTTTATAAATGGAAATTTTTAAAGTGGCCGATTTGCATTTTCATGCAGAAATCCTCCTTGAGATCTTTGATTTTCTTGTATAGCGCATAAATTTGTTCGAAAGTTGTCTCGAAAAAATAGAATTAATAAGCTTTTCCAATTATTTTTCTTAGAGACAGATAAGTACCTAATCAATATGAAAATTTCACTAAGACCACAGATTTTGAATTTCTTTCCGAATGTCTCTTTCGGTCCCTTGTATTTCTAGCGTTATTATGCGAAGTTTTTCAAAAATGTGGAAATTGTGAGAATCTTCAATCTTTTTTCCCGAAGAAAAAATGGAATTTAAAATTTGAATTTTATCCCAATTTCCATTTCCAGTGTGAAAGCATTTCAGGAAATTTTCACCGTTAAATTTTCACCGCGCATAAATTTAATCAGCATTGGTCTCAAGATTGCTGAATTCATGAAAATTCTCAAATCTTTCTAAAAAAAATTTAAATTTCTGAGTTAACTTTTCATTAAAGGCATCGTACGCGCAGAAAACCGTATATTATTTTTCCATGTTTTTGTGTAGCTTGGCCTCTCTAGTGAACGAAAATGTCGAAGGGGCCTATGAAAAACCTCCATTTGTAAAGAAAAGTCAATAGGAACATATTGCAAATATGAATTTGAATTTCGCACCAAATGGTTTTTGACGTTTTTCTGCCTTTGGAGGCCTCGTCACTGTCATTTTCGAAGTATTTCGGTATGTGGAGTTTGTGCCGCAACTGTTTTTCATGTTGTTTGACGGTCGCATCAACATTCCATGAAAAAGTGCTAGATGACTGGTGAGAACTGGTGGCGGATCCTCATCTTTAACCCTTTCCAACCTTATAACCCTACGTTTTTGAGGCACCAAAGCTTCCCAGTGTGGTCTACCGGGCTCATTCATGAAATTGAGCCTGAAAAATGAAAATTGGTTTCCAGCGCGAACGATGCCTTTAAGAGAAGAATTCTCAAATTTCGATACCGGAACTCTCTCTGAATTCCATGAACCTACGCGAGGTCGCTCTACCTAGCCATACCTATCCAGGCCGAATATCGATCATATTTGTCAGGGGTTGAAACCTTAACCAGTATGAAACCTCATGACTTACTTGACTTAATCGGTTGGCTTTCGCCTGACGCGGTCATTCCGCATCTTCACCGAGGTGTGCCGTCCTAGTAGTCAGCCGTGTCCATTTTTCACGGTCTTCAGCCACAATTTGGACACATTCCATCCAGCTGTAACTATTCTATTTAATGCGAAACGTAACATCGCACCTAAACTGTATTTCGATGCCGAGTGACTTCAAATCCTCTTTAACCACATCCGTCCAGAACTTTCGCCTACGCCCAGGTGGCCGTTTCCAGACAGGATTTAGTAGCATTCTTAAAGCGTGTTGTACGAGACGGTTCGGCGTTCTTCTTAGTATATGCCCGAGCAGTCGAAGTCGACTTTCGATTGCTGCTTGATATGGCGTTAGGAGATGCTGGCACCTCCCTCGTTTCAAGCGTTGATGCACTGCGTCGATTTCCTTGTAAAGGTCTTCGTTATGGCATACACGCGGCCAGAAATATCCAAGCAAACGCCTAAAAAGCTTACTCTCCGTGCAAATCCAACCTTTCCATCTGCGTCTTCGGTGCTGCCCACGTCTCCGATTCGTACATCATGATAGGGCGAATAGCGAATAGGTAATAGCGCAACTTGACTTTCTTCGCGATGGTGGTAGACCACAAACACTTGGTTAGAGAATTAAACGCAGACGTAGCTTTCGCACATAGTTGTCGAATATCCGCTGCATAACTACCATCGTTCTTCAGCAAACAGCGCAAATAACAGGAATCGTTCACCAGTTTTATACGTTTTCCATCCACACAAACTCCCGTTGAAGGCCTCTGAGAGGCCCACATCTGCTTGCATTTGTCGGGACGAAGACGAAGTCCATAGGCTGCGGCATACTTCGAAACGAGGTTCACAATCCTTTGCAGTTTTGCGTTGTTTTTAGCGAATAACACAATGTCGTCGGCGTACTCCAGGTCGACAAGGGAGCGTCCTGATGGTGTTAGGATCACATCCACAGGAAACTGTTCGGCAACTCTACGCATGATGTCATCAACGGAAAAGAAAAGGTCCTGCAACGGCTTCTTGCCTTACTCCTGTTTTCACCTCGAAAAGTGACGTAAATCCTACAGGTGTACGAACTGCTGCTGTTGTTCCTTTGTTCATGTCCTCGATTAACCGAACATACTTTTCCGGGACTCCATCTGCTCGCAGAGCATTGAACAATCGATCACGACGAGGAGAGTCGTACGCGGCTTCAAAGTTCAAAAAAGCAAGCTGTAATGGCTCCGAATACCGCTGCCACGATTCAATTACTCTTAACACGACGAACACTTGGTCGATGGTCGATCTTTCAGGTCGAAAACCGGCTTGCTCATCTCTGGTCGTTCTTTACGATGTTTGATTAGTCGCTCGAGAATGAGACGTTCTAAAACCTTATACAATACACGAAGTAGAGAGATTCCTCTGTAGTTCTTAGGATCCGTGACGGATAGCTTCTTGTAAAGAGGAACGATGATCGCATGTCTCCACGAATCGGGTATCCTTTCGCTCATCCATATGGCACGGATGGTGTTGGTCATTTCACGAATCCCAGACGAAGGAAGAGCTCTCAGCATTTCAGCAGTGATGTTGTCATCTCCACCTGCCTTTCCATTCTTCATTTTCCGGTAATGTGCTCTCTGAACATGCGGGAGCTCAGGTACTGATGGCGCTGGACGATTCAGTAGTGAACTGAAGTAACCCTTCCATAATGGCAGCGTCGCTTCACCAACTGCAACGCCATTGGCAGTGTTCAAGACAGAAGAACATCTCTTCATCTTCCCGCTGTGCTGTCGCAGCAACGTGTAGACTTTCCTCGGATTCTTCTCCTCCCAAGCCTTCTCGAACTCCTTAGCTCTACACGTCCACTCTCGTTCGCGGTCACTTTGAAGCTGCCGACGCAACTTCCTCCTCAGACGCTTCTCCTCCACGAAGTTTCCTGCAATTCGGAGAGCACATACACTGTTGCAGGTAGACGTTGTTTCTTCTAAGACGTAGGCGAACTTCTTCTTAGGCCGTACAACCGGGAGTGCCTCTTTCGAAGCGTACTGGATGCACTTGACAAAAGAATCCGCGTCGCAATTTTCTTCTTAGTTCGTACCCCGATGTGAATAGAAACGCGTTGTCGAAAATTCCTTCTGCACTCTTCATTTCTGAGACTTGTCATGTCAATCCTCTGGAGAGGCTGAGCCCCTCGATTCTTCTTATGAATCCTCGCAGTGAAGTTCAACAGAACAGGACGGTAATCCGAATCGAATGCGACCTCCCACACAGCTCTAAATCTTCGAATGTCCGATACTGGAATATTCCTCGTCAGGACATAGTCAAGTTGTAGTTTCCGCTGCTCTTCTAGAGATAGCTGGTTTGGTCCCTGCCACGTAAGCTGATGGCGGCGATGATTCCTCTTGAATGTCGATGCAATAATCATACCACTGCATTCACAAAAGTCGACAAGGCGGTAGCCATTGTCCGATGTTTGCTCCAGGGGGTAAGAACCATTTACCGAGTACTTCGGATTCCTGATCAAGTCCCATCTTCGCATTTGCGTCAATCCCCACGATAACAGCATGTTGACAAGGTATCCTGGTCAGCAACGTATTGAGTTCCTCATAAAACGCATCCCTCGAATTGTCTTCGGCGGTTTCAGTGGTCGCATGAGCACTCACTATCCACAGATTGAATCCTCTGTGATCCCGCAGTCTCACAAATGCATTCCTACACGACGTTGAGCCGAATTCCTCGATCATACCATTGTAGTCCTTCCTTACAGCTATCGCACAGCCTCCCACTCTCCTATCGTCAGCGTTACCGCAGTAGATGGTGTACTCTCCAACGCTGATGACGGGTCTATCCTTGAGGCGGGTTTCCTGCAAAGCAGCAAACGGCGCATGGAAATAGCTAAGAAGTTTGGATAGCGCAGTTTTTTGGATATCACTCGACAGCGATCGACAGTTCAGGGTGGAGAAACTGTGGCGTGTGGCCAAAGACTCCACGAACTCCTTAGGTACGGATCCTGAGGTGTTATGGACCAGAGGCCATAGTGTGCCGGACGGCGACACCTTTATGCAATGTATGGGATACTTTCGCGGTATAGTTGTGCACGCTGTATCGCACGAACGTTCCCTGTGTACACTCAAACGTCTGCTGGGTTCAGTAGAAGCAGGAACACCAACGAGCAGGTACCAACAGACTTGTATACACACCCCCATGAAACCTCATTAAATTCATAAAATTCATGACTTTTGTGATTTTCATTTGTTTGTGTAGTAGACCCCTCCTGTATAACACGAGCCAAGTGCGAGATCCTAATTCCTCAAAATAAGCGAGATATAAGCCACCACCACAGGCCCGACCCCCTTCGTGAATTTCGACGTCGATATCGGCTGGATGGATGGATGAATTTCAACCGAGCTTACGTTCTTCAGTCCATTACCTGTCAGTGTCCTTCTCCTGGCTCGCTCTCGCGCAACGGCTGCGAATGAAAAGAAATGTGAGTCTAAGACAACTTGTCCACCAATTTTCCGCCCTCAAATAATAGGTTTCTTCCAGGAGCCATAAATCTTTTCGTAAGGGTTCTTCCACGATTTCAAAGATACATACCACTGTGATCAGCGTGTGATTTTCTCCATTATAGGCATTAGGACAACAAAATAATTTTCTGGGTGTTCTGTGCCTTTAACCTTCAGAACCCTTTTAAAAATCCTTACTCTTGGAATTCACTAATTAAATTGCATAAATGCAAGTGCCCGTTCATGCTCCACCTCATCGCGGTGATAGGGTGAGCATCACTTGTTGGTGGCCAACGGTGCAAACCGGTCACGCAGTACGCAGTTTCTATGTACGGGTGGCTATCCTTGTATCCTTAGCGGGGAACAAGCGGGAGTAACCAGACCGAGAAGAAGCGCTCGGACAACTAAATCTGCGCCCCAGTACTCCGCGCACCGGATATGCTCCACTACGGCGTCGGAGGAAGCCTTCACCGGTGAGGGGCCATCTAATCTCGGAGCAATAGGGCGTCATCGGATACGGAAGTTTGGAAACTCCCACACCACACGACATCAACACTGCCTTCACATATGTACATACAACTGCAGCACAATTGCATCGGAAGCCGATCTTTGAGCACTCCTTCTTAGAAGCCGTCAGATTAAGTACGGTGTTATTGCTTTGCAGGAGACCAAAGGCAGAACGGAAACCGTTAGAAAGACCGATCACAACGAGCCTATCGTCATCGGAGCCAAGGTGGACAATAAGAACATCGGCGGCGTTGGATTCCTCATTAATTCGACGGTGCACCACTTGGTAGATTCTTATAAAATCATAAGTCCACGTCTCGGCATTCTTCGTTCAAGAACCGAAGAGCAAGGAATTGTGCCTATCATCAATGGATACGCCCCAATCTCTACCGCTGCGCAAGAAGAGCGTGAAGAGTTTTATGAGCTTCTGGAGAAGACTGTACATGATGAGAGAAGCTACTATAGGCTATTTGTTGGTGACTTCAGTGCTATCGTCGGTACGAACAACAACGACGGCGATTGGAGAATAGGGCTGCATGGAGCTGCCTTTCGAAATGAACATGGAGAACGACTGCTATACTTCCTGTCGGCATGCCGCCTCTTTCACGGAAACTCAATGTTCGATAAGCCATCAAATCGACGATGGACTTAGAAAAGACCGAATGGCCAGACAAGGTCGGAGATAGATCATACCTTGATTAACCGACGCTGGAGCTTGTTTGACGTGTCAGTGCTGCCTTCAATCGTAACCGGCTCGGATCATCGGCTTTTACGCGCGAAGATATCGCTCAATAAGAATATCTTCAAACGTGATACTCATAGGCCGGCACCTGTTCGGCTTCCCGTCTTCGAGGCTAAGGTGTTGTAATCCGCTATCAAGTCCTACGCTTGGAGTCTTCACGAAGATCCAACGGTAGACTACGAAACCCTAGCCAAAGGCCTAATCGAGTGTGCGGAAAATTCGCGTCATTCCGGAACGGCACCCATTTCAAGACCTATTAGCTTAGCCATTGCACTCTTGGAAAAAAGAAGAGTTGTTAAACAAGATCGCAATGCCACTCATCTGGAGAAGGTCACCATCAACAAGTCATGCCGCATCGCTGTTAAGGAGTCTTCGCAAGCGTACAGAAGAACGAGGTCGCTGGAAGCGGCTGAAAAACGGATCAGTATAATGCTCTGCAAACGCGATCTCAGTGATCAGAAAGCTGTTGTATGTGCCCTTACGGACAGAAATGGAGTAGTGCAGACATCTCGGAGGATCATGGAAGACATCACTCAAGAGTTCTACACGGACCCCTTCCGCTCATCCACACCTGTTCCAAGATGTGCAACACGACCAGATGAAGACCCTCCTGCCATGCTGGAATCGGAAGTTGCTGTGGCCATCAGAAGCATAAAGAAGGGCACTGTCCCCGGTCCCGACAACATTTCGGTGGACCTTCTTCCCGCAGGAGGTAGCGCTCTCCACTCTCTTCTCGCTAGGCATTTCAGTCACTACCTACGTCTTGGGAAGACTCCGGATGCATGGAGAGAATCGAAGACGGTGCTGCTGTTTAAGAAAGGCGCACGGGAGGATATTGGCAATTACCGACCCATCAGCCTTCTCTCAGTTGTATACAAAACCTTCACCAAGATTCTCTCCAATCGTATGGAACGAATCCTGGACGACTATCAACCAGTGGAGCAGGCCGGTTTCCGCAAAAACTTCTCCTATATGGACCTTATCCAAGCTGTCACTCAACTCATCGAAAAGAGTCGTGAATATCATCTCCCTCTGGTTCTCGTTTTCGTGGACTACAAGAAGGCGTTCGACTCTGTGGAGACCAGTGCTGTCCTCAATGCTTTGGTCAACGCTGGGATCTCTTCCGCTTATGTTCACTTATTCGAACAGTGCTTTACAGATACTTCTACAACTATTCAAGAGTTTTAACGAAAGTTGAAGATCAAGAAAGGAGTACGGCAAGGAGACACCATATCGCCCAAGTTATTCACGGCTGAGCTTCAAGACGCCATGGTAGATTTGCAGTTGGGCGACAGAGGCTGCTCCATCGGTGGTAAAAAGATCAATAATCTACGCTTCGCCGACGATATCGTTTTAATTTCTGACAGTACGGTTGAAATGGAGACGATGGTCAACGAACTCGATGCGGCTGGTAAAAGGATCGGTTTGGAGATGAATATGTCTAAAACGAAGGTGATGGTGAATCAGTGGTGCGAAAGTGGGACAGTGAAGATGAATGGAGTCGCTCTTCAGAAAGTGGAAAAATACGTATATTTGGGAAGAGAGCTGAGCATGCTGAACAACATCGTCCCCGAAATATCACGGAGGAGACGCGGTGCGTGGGCAGTTTTTGGATCAATTCGGGAAGTGACCGACCAGGTTGTGGATCGAGACTTGAGGGCTTCTATCTTCTACGCTGCTGTTTTGCCCGCGATGTGCTACGCGACGGAAACCTGGCCTGAAATTAAGACTATCTCCAATGCCATGCAAACAACGCACCGTGCTCTGGAGAGGTATCTTTCAAAGACAAGTCGACTCCAGCAGTGGCAACAAGACATACGAAGTACAGAAATGAGGCAGAAGTCGCGTTTGAAGGATCCGCTGCAGTATATGGCGAAGTCGAAGCATCGCTGGGCCGGCAATTAACTGCGAAGAACCGATGATAGATGAAGTCTCCGAGTTACAGGGTGGCTCTCAAGAGATAAAAAGAGGCCGCTGGGACGACCTCCATCAAGATGGTCTGACTCGATCTCAAAGCACTTCAGGCAACGTGGTCAGTCCTGCTGGAGGCAAGTGACCAGAAATCGCGCAGAATGGAAGAGTTGTGGTCCACGCTGATAAGATCGCCAGCTGAATGAATCATCAAAGTATTAAAGTAAAGTAAAGTAATTGCAAGTGTAGAAATTGGTGTATGAGCACCCCGTCGTTTTTTTCACTTTTTTTTCACTTATTTTTACTTTCGTGATGACCAATCTATAACTCAGCTTGCTCGGATGAGTCCGGGCGGAGTAAGCAGCGGAGCGGTTGGTCACGGCAAAATATAACAGTGATTCGGAGATTTTGACATGATAAGCTTGATAAGCCCTACTTCGACCCGCTAAAAATGAGAGAGATAGAGTATACGTTGTCAAAAAGAGAGCTCGAAATTTTTTTTATTGCAAACCCTGTCTTTAAACTTGACTTCATTCACACTATTTTTTTCAAATTGTGGAACCCCACAGGCTTTCCTTGAGATTCAAGCCCGGACTCTCTGAAGCTCAAATCCAGAGTGCGACTTTTCTTACTCTGGGCACGTTAGATCCGGGCGGCTGAAGTGAATGCAGTCGTCTATGGCTGAAAATCGGTACAGAGTGATTTTGCGCGACCTCCAGATATTTCGTGGAGTACTTAATGATATTTCCGAACATCATGCCGAGTGTATGGGCATGGCAGCCCACACAATGGCATTTTCATCACTTAATCTCTCGAGACTAAAGACAGATTGTTCTTTTTCTCTCTGAGACAGAATCACTCTACTGCGTTTGAGATGATCTAGTTTTAAAAGCTTCGCAGGCTTATTTCCTCCATTCGTTTTCAGAGCTCAAAAAGGATGGATGGCATGAGGCATTGCGGCTTCTTCCCTAATGTCCGCGAAGGGATCATTACTCATCACGATACCCTATATTGACTTTGCTATGCATTCTGAGTAGAACAGTCTGATTCGAAACATTCAGGTAAATCCCCAAGGCAATAGCGCTGGACTCAATGGCCTCAGAAACTCTCCTTGAAAGGCAGCATTCACGATGATCATCCTCGTTGACTTTCCACTGTGAAATTATAGGCGAGAAGGATCCTAGGCTCCCAGTGTTGAAAGAACGGTAGAAAACGAGCCAGGAGCGACAAAATAACGGCTGCAAACAAGCGTTTTGGTGCCCCGTACACGCCTGGTGCCCCAGATCGGTCCCTCGGAATGAACAAATGAAGACTCAGATTACAGGAATGACCAAGTCAAGGAAGTGCTGATAAGTGAGCTGATCGCTTCATTGCGCTGATAGGTTTCATCCTTCTAGCGGTCAATTCCTCCACGATCAAAAATCAACGTAAACAAGAGGGGGCCTATTTTTGCTCAAAAACGCGTCTTTCGTGTCCTTTTCAAGCGTGCTTCGCTATATAGGGCACCAGACCTTCCGTAAGCCGCGGAGATATTGGAAGTAAAATTTTTCGTAAACACTGCCTTTAAAAGGGGCGTTCATCTTGCCACAAGAGCACTCGAAAACGATCTGCTTTATTCATAAGAATCAGGGTAAGGCCGAAGTGCCGGAGCGCAGGATGCAGAAAACCATAGTTGACGAGCTATTAGCCGTAATCCTTGTCGGGCAACCTTTGGGACTGCTCATCTATCACGAATCAAACAGAATCTTTCCCTGGAAATTTTCTCTACTATGAAGTCTATAAACAAGTTTTTAGTTTTTTTTTCGGCAGATTTGAAGCCTCACTAAAGGCAGTGTCCACCATAAATCTCATTGTCGTGGTTTGCTAGGTTGGCAGATGCTAGAGAGGATAGGATCGAAGAAACAGTGGCCAGAAATCGAAAAAAACGATCTTGAAAGTTATCCCAGTGCGCCTACCTATCCCGCCCCGTCCCCCATTCGGAAGAGCTTGAGGCGCCGCACACATTTCGATGGCGAATTTCCAAGCAGCTCTGCCGCTTCCAACCTGATCGATACGCGCAGATTTCGCGCTTAGCGCGCGATTGCGCAAATCAGATTCTCGTCCACGCCCTTAACGGTGGAAACGTTATTTTAGCTTATTCTGAATGTTTTTCTTCGTGTGTTTCTCCCCTATTAGTTACCTCACGACCAAACAATCCCATTTTTGGGTCGAACTCAAGAGCGATATTCATCGTGAACACTGCCTTTAAAGGCACAGGACACTCAAAAGATTAATTTTCAGTTTTCATGACTTTCTTGGAGAGAGTCACACGCTGATCACAGTGGTATATCTGAAATCGTCCAAGACCCCCTTTAAACAGAGTTATGACTATTCAAAGATACCTAGATTTTGAGGGTGAAAAGTTGGTGGACGAGTTGTCTCAGGCCTGTGTTTCTTTTCATTCGTAATCGCTGCGCGAGAGCGAGCCAGGATAAGGAGACAGCCCGTCAATGGACTGAAGAACGACGACTTGCTGGAATTTATCCATCCATCGAGCCGCTTACTTGTTCGAAAATCTGTTAAGGGGTCGGGCCTGTTGTGATGAGCCAAGTGGGTCGGGCCTGTGGTGGTGAGGAAGAGGGGTTGGGCCTGTGGTGGTCGCCGATATCTCGCTTATTTGGAGGAATTGAGATCTCGCATTCGGCACATGTTATACAGAAGGGGTCTTCCACAAAATTACATGAAAATCTCAAGATTCATATCTGAGGGTGTACTGTGCCTTTAAGAGACTATTTCGAAAATTTTCGAATTCAATCTGGTAACGATAGTTAGTGTCAACCTATGATTATCTTTCAAGCAGTATACAGGCTGCGCGTTATGAATTTTTTTTTCAAGCCGACCCCTAAATCCCACTAATTCTTTGCTTTTTTTGCAAGAAGCGAAGTGATGCTTGTTCAGGTAGTTAGCAATCTCTTCTCACAAAGGCTATTCTGAGAATGCAACATCTAGCCAATCTATTTAGCGGGAGGGTTGGGGTATCCCACCAAAACGTTCCCAAAGTTTCCTTCATGATTTTCCCCAGCATGTCGCGTGGCGTTGACGTGCTGGAGGACCGCCTTCTCATGTTTTTTTCGCATTCTGGGGTGTTTAAACTGGAAGTTCTGGCTCAAAGGAAAGTATTGTTTTCTGGTACGTTTTTGTGAAATGATCTCTCTAGGCTAGAGCAGCTAGTTGTGTATTTTTGAAAATTTTCACCCCTAAGAATTTTGGATATCTGAAATATTTCTTCAGAGCGTTTCTTTTGGTGCAACGAGTATCCATAGTTTCGAAAAAATTAATTACTACATAGATGTCCATTAGCTGTTTTATTCTTCCGTTTTAGGCAATAAGCAGCATTAGCAGCATTTAAGTCATAGTATGTGTTTTTGACACCAAGGTTGACATTACTAGAGCAAATATGAAGTCGTTGCTCACACTTCAGCTGGATGATGATTAGAATTTCTAGAGTTCTGATGGAGTTTTAGCCTGCTGCCTTAGTTGAATTGCTACGCAGGAGGAATCCCTCAACAATTATTTGTAGACCTAACAAATAATTCTTTCTTAGTGATCGTCTATTTATTTAACATCCAAAACTCTTGTTCAAGTCCACAAACGTGTTAAGTGGTACCGAAATTGCTAAGTTGAACTTGAAAGTTCTCGAGGTTGTAGAAAGCAGTGGTTACTCTGTCATAGCTGAGAAATTGTGGCAAGTTCAGGAATATGTATGCGACTTTCAGGGAGTTTGGGTATGTGCAGTAGCGCACAAATGTTTTCCGACCCCAATGTTTTCGGTGAAACTGTTTTCTTACGCATCTCGGCTCCGGCTTATGAAACTCGATAAAATAATATGTTATAGGGCAAACTGTACCCAGCACAAACTCTACAGGGTGGCTGAAGGGTTTCCGCACGTTACAGGTTAAGCAAAGCACTTGTAAGTCGAAAAGTCGGCTCTCTTTAAAACCAAAAGTTTCATTAGAACATTGAGAACAAACCTAACTACAGAGAGACACAAGTAATGTTCAAAAATGCCTTTGAAAACTGTTGGAAAAATGTCCTCGCATCGTCCATATGGTCGGCGCTGGCCCCAAGCGCCAGACTTAGGAGATCCTAGCAGAAAGATTTTCATTGTAGGAGGACTGGAAACCGGCACCAGGGATGTGCAGAATTTTGTGTTTTCCGTTTTCTGTTTTCTGCCCAGTTCTGGCCATTTTTTCTGTATTCTGTTTTCTGTAAAATTAGGCAAAAATTGGACAGAAGACAGAAAAAACGTAAACCGCGATTTGTAGCAGGATTGTCCTAGAAAAAATTGGCCGGATTTATCGAAGCTAAGGCGATAGGTTGGGGGTGTACTTCACCCAGGCTCTCTGCAGTTCTGCCACGCTAGATACTTTTATCTCGTTGTAGTTATTATCCATTAGGGCGCGTGTGGCGTGGTGGTAGGAAACGCTGCCGTTCGCTGTACACTGTTGGGTTCGATCCTCGCCGAGGTAAACCAGACCAACTAACCCTCCGGGGTCAATTGTTAAGATATTCATGAAGGGAGATGAAGGCACTCATTGGGAAGTCGGCTGGCCCCCGTAAGCCCCTAAATACGCACTAAACCCATTCCTCAGAGAAAATTTACCGCATCAGTGCCGGTAAAATACCGCGACCCTCGGCTGTGGCGCGGTAGTTCTGCGATAGTACAGCAGCGACTCCGCTTCAAAAACGCGCCGGCTCCGCGAGGATGCAGCAGCGAACTCACGTGGAGTACGATGTACTGTCCTGTGTGGTAAAACGAAATTGTCGCCGGTTCAATATACCCAAGTTTGAGGTAGATTCCGTATACATTTTATGTGCAATGGCGGTAACCTCTGTTCTTATCAGACAAAGGACGTAACGACCGCAGGTGCGTGTTTTTGTTCTTACAATTGAGCCCCCCCCCCCTAGTTGTCTTATAATTCTTGAATAACTTCATATCAGATACTCTCCCGGAGCCGCTGCGGCGTTATCGCGGAGTCGCATAAATGCTGCGCCTAACCTTGCGCAAAGTTTTTAGGTCATAATGTGGAGTTTCAGAATTACGAAGCAGGGTAGGAAGAAATAATGAATACTGAAAGGTTTATTTATTATGTACAGCCACCTCGAATAACCTACAGGAAACCATGTATCATTCCTGATGTAATCCTTAGGTTGGAGCGTGATGTGAATGACTAGTGCTTTCTTACGAAGTCTGGGATTGCTTACGAAAATTTTTTTTATTTCGTTAGTCGTTACTCGTTAGACGTAGCACCCAAATAACCGTTAGTCGTTAAATTCGTTAGTCGTTATTCGTAATTGCGCACATCTCTGATCCCAATAGGCATTCAGCAAGCCAATTCCTTATCTTTACTTTATAATGGATACTCTTACCCAGAGGTTTACTGTTGACGAATCCCTCAGATGTAACGCAAAACATTCAAGTGAAAAGAAAACTGCAGTGTGACTGTAAACTAACATTAATGAGCCATTAATACGTTCTACTTAACGCCCACTATTCACTATGGCGCGTCGCTTGAGTATAATAATAATAGTAATTCATTACGACCATAGAAGACAGTCGTGAGAAAGAAAGAAAACCAAAAAAAAACACAACGCGATTACATACTAAATCAAGCAACAACACTTAATCCAACAAAACTTTCCTAGCAAACCTCTTGAGAGATCCAAAATTGATGAGAGAACGAATGATAGAACTTTTCAATGCTACATATTTCGAACCAGCCCTGACAGTGAAAGAATGAGCTCTCGTATTAGATTTCGGTCTAGAATACCATATTTTAAACTAAATTCCTCTTGTTCTTGAGGGTACGAGCTTATAGAACTTTGAAGTGTTGATTTTGATTTTACCAGACAACATTTTGAAAATGGAACAAACATCTGTTACCGCCCTACGTGATAACAGAGAACTCAAACCAAGAAATCTGTTCCTGATTTTAGACCCTGGTACGCCGGTGTAAAAAAAGCCATTGTACCGCGAAATTAGCTTCCTAGTATAATTATTCTGCACTCTTTCAATCATCAGTATATCCTTTTTCTTGTGAGGGGAAAATACTGCTGTGCCACTTTTCACTATTGGCCTTACATAGGTTTTGTAAGCCCTGAGTAGCACTTCCTTATTCTTGGTAGAAAGTTCTTTGAATATCTGGTAAGTTTTCTTAATCCCCTTTCTACATATCTGTCTAATGTGATCCGTAAAGTCCAATTTCCTATCATAGCTAAAGCCTAAATCTGTGACATTACTCACTTCCTCAATATTGGTATCCCGTTCAACGTATAATCAGAAGAGATACTCGATTTTCCGATCCTCATAAATTTAGTCTTTTCTGGACCTAAGGGTAGTTGCCACGTAATGGACCAATCGTGAACGAAATTGATACCCTGTTCAATTCTAGGTCGATTTTCATCGCTGAGTTCGCAATAGATCTTGAGATCATCAGCAAACTGCTTACATACCACTGGTGAATTATCGAAAATGGTCGGAAGATCAGCTGTATAGAGATTAAAAAGCAACGGAGAAAGTACACCTCCTTGAGGAACACCACTCGTAACTGACCTAACAGTAGACAGCTCATTATTCAACTTCACCTGGAACGTTCTGTTCGAAAGATAGTCGATCAACCAACTTTGCAAAAGTGAACGATTTTGCTAATCTTGTATAAGAGTTTTTCATGACTTACCCAATCGAATGCTTTCGAAAAATCGAAGTAGATGACATCGCAACTTTTCTGCTCATCTAGTAACTCTGACCAGTCATTTAAGCACTCAATTGAGTTTGTCTCCACTGATTTCCCCGCCATGAAACTATGTTGTGCACTAGGAATGATGCAGTTTACTTCGAGAGGCTCGATTATGGTTTTCTTCATCATTTTCTCAAAAACTCTGCAAAAGAATGACGTCACGCTGACAGGTCTATTATTTTTTTGGGTCTTTTGCTGGTTCCTTTTTCAGGAGAGGTGTGACGTAAGAATGCTTCCATCTTGCAGGAACTTGGGAAAACCTCAATGACTGGTTACAGATATAAGTAAATGGCTTAGCAACCACATGAGCAACATTTCTTAGGAAAATCAAGGGAATTTGGTCAGGAGTTACCGCATAAAAAGCTTTCCAGTGGTGAATGTCATCGAAAACATCCTTCTCATTAAACCAGGGACACGAAATCATAGGATTTTCCACATGAACCTCAAAGGCAGGTAGCCTTCCGTCATCGCAGGAGTAAACTGACTGAAATTCGTCTGCAAGTAGATTTGCTTTGTCAAGATTAGTCAGAGGTCTCCGATCTCCTTTCTTAAGAACACCAACGAAAGTTTTACATTTAAGCTTGCTGTTCACAAACCGATAGAAACTTTGTTTTTGGCCTGAATCAATAACATGTTTTTCTAAGTTTATATTATGCTTCTCCAGCTTTTTAGTGAAACGTTCCGAAAAATCTTTAAAGGACTTCCAGTCTGAAGGAGAGTTAGTCTCGTATGCGGTGCGAAACAGGCAGGAGCGATGATCAAACATATTCTGCAGGTATCCAGGCAAGGGAGACCGTGTGGCCACCACCTTGCCCCAAGGAATAAATAAGTCAATTACGCGATGTAAAATGTTCAAGAACATCTCGAATTTACTGTCTGCTGAATCGTTCATCTCAAGGGATTCTGTCCACAAGACTGTACTCAAATAATTACAAATCTCGACATAATTTCCCTTGGAGTGAAGCCTCTTATACGTCAATGGCGGTTCATCAAACGGTATCATAACTTTTAATGATATGCTGGTATGATCACTGCTCCCTACCGGAGGCAATATCTGCAGGTCCAATTGTGGTCAACTCCTAAGGCGAGATCGTGCAAATTAGCTCCTCTCTCCTCTAGTGGGACTTTTTACAAATTGGATGAAACCATGACAGCGCACAAAATCTAGAAAGGTCGAATGCGAAGACCTGACGTTGTCCCAATCTATTTCGGGCATATTGAAATCACCGGCAATAAGAACTTCCTTATCACAAGCCGAGAGATCACCCAGAGCTTTGATATGCTGTTCGTTAGCAAAGGAAGTGTAGCATGGAGCTCGATAAACAGCTAAAATTCTTAGCGAGCACGTGGCACTGAAAACATCAACAGCAAGAATTTCGCATCCTTTTTCGACACTTTCAGAAAAAAATTTGTCATACGAGAGCTTTTTTTTCAGCAGGATTGCCACACCTCCTCCCTCTTTTTTGAATCTATCACACCGAATTGTGACATAATCAAAACTAAGAATGCCGAGTAAGGAAGCGATGGAATGCCTTTGCTTCAGCCACGTCTCAGTAAAAATATAAATACCATAATTTTTTTCCCAGCATATGCTCAATATACTTGGTATTCTTAGGAATTGACCTAACATTTGAATAGAAGCAAGAAATGAATGATACAATACACCGAGGAGTTCTTACAAGTTTAAATGGCTACTGCAAGATGGCGATGGCGAAGCAACATTGACACTCGACGTAACGGTTGGGGTTTCCCCCCGATTTTGTGAGGGTAGAACCACATCCGCGAAACCCGTGACCCTGCTATTTCCCACCGCTCTTTGCTGCTTTCTTCGCCATAACTCGCTTTTGCTGAGTGATTTCCTTAGGAATACACCTTTCACCGAGTAAAACCGAAGACTGCTAGCTCGTCGTAACGCTGATTTCTGGAAAAACGTGGAAGGCATCACAACCTTGAGCAAACGATTTCCGCCCGAAATGGGCTTACCTAGCCTAAACATCGAGACAGGAATTGCAACAACATTTAAAAATGAGAGAATTTCCATCAGAGAATCAAAATCATCATTCAAACTTTCCAACAAATCAGGAGAATGAGACTCGGGAATACCACTCAAAACAAAAGATCAAAGACGTTCACACTCGTGAAATTGATCAGCATCATGCGAAGGAGGATGATTGCTAGGAGCAAAATCATTCTTCACAGCGCTTTGTTTGGAATTCGTCAACTGATTCTCTAAGTCAACAATCTTCTCATGTAAAAACGAATTCTCTTGCCGTAATTCCGGAATGCACGCGTTTTTTGCACGCAGCCTCTAGTTTTCATCCATAACCGCACCAAGTTGATTCGTAATTTCCACAATCACATTCTTCAAGCACTGAGGAACCTTCTTCGCATTGATCAACGCATCAACAACATTCTTTAACTTGTCCGCCGGCTGGCGATCCCCATCCTCAGGCAAACTCAAATGTCGACAGCAGGTTTCTGAGGTGTCATCACAGAGCACATCAGCTAAGGACACGAAAAAAAAGCGTGATTTCGGCGCGAGAGAACCTGGTATCACGCCGCAAGGTCCAGGTGTAGACCTCCTAGCGCCGGATTTCGAGACGGCGGCATGACTTAGCTGAAGCCTCGAAAGGTTCAGCTGTCGACCTGCTACCGCCGGAATTATGGATTTTGCTGTAGACATCCTATCAACGGACTTTTAATGAGTGTGGCCACCTTCAAAATTCGGAGCAGTTAAACGACCTGACCCATCGCAGGATTCAGAAACTATTGCTGTATTACTACTTCGACTAGCTGTAATTGTAGCCGTCCCCATACCCAACTGCCCTTTAACATGGGCACTTCGGTTTTTTTATGCCGTAATTATTATCGAGGTGTAACTTACCGACTATTTGGCAGCTTCCAGTAGCCGGCAGAAGAAAAAAAGTAATTGAATTCAAAAAACCAATTCGACTTTAACGGGTTTTTTGAAACTCTAGCAAGAAATATGCAGCAACAATACGAAAACCAAGAGAATTAGGCAAAGTATCTATATATAAAACTTGAATATGCGAGGGCAGGATTATGGTACTAAAACGGGTTAATAAAATTTCTCCAATGGGCGGAAATCGCAGTTTCAGGGACTTTTCGAAGCGGGAACTCCTGGCATAGCTTCATTATCTGAGAATTTTTTCTCACCAAACTTGAGGTTGAGGTTTGGTGAGAGAAAATTCTCAGATAATGGAGCTATGAAAGGAGTTCCCGCTTTGAAAAGTCCCGGAAACTGCGATTTTCGCCCATAGGAGAAATTTTAATAACCCGTCTTAGTACCATAATCCTGCCCTCGCATATTCAAGTTCTATATATAGATACTTTGCCTGATTCTCTTGGTTTTCGTATTGCTGCTGCATAGTTCTTGCTTGAGTTTCAAAAACCCCGTTAAAGTCGAATTGGTTCGAAAAAAATTCAATTAACTTGGAGAAAAAAGTAATTGAATCAGGACAAAAAACCAGCTTTTATAAACTTTTGAATACAAAATTAAAGCCTAAGAAGGAGGTTGGCGTTCTTATTAATGGAGATTATAGAGCAATATCAAGTACTGGAAAAGCAAATCTTTTAGCTGATGAATTCTACAAAGTCTATTCATAAGATGATGGAGCATTACCTCCGTTTAACCCAAAAATTTGCAATCGAATGAATACCATTTCCTGGTTCCAAGAAAGTGAAATCTTCGACGTAATTCGTAGCTGGAAGACGTCTTATTCAACGACACCTGATTTTATCCCTTTGCTCTTTGTTAAAAATGTACCTCACGTTATTGCAGAACCTTTGGCGTACATCTACAACCAGTCGCTCATGTTTTCTGTTCTCCCTGATAAATGGAAACATCCTTTTGTAACACCTCTCCTGAAAAAGGAGCCGGCTTCGGAGCCATCTCACTACCGGCCGGTTAGTGTGACATCTCTATTTTGCAGGATATTTGAGAAGATCATAAAAAAGCCTATTGTGGAGCATTTAAAAAAAATCTTTTGATTCCTGAATCTCAGCATGGTTTTGTGGAAGGGAGGTCGGTAGATACTAATTTGTTGGAATGCTTGGAAGATTGGACTAGCCTGCTTGACAAGAAGAAATGTTGTGACGTAATCTTCTTTGACTTTTCCAAGGCTTTTGATAGGGTCAGTCATAAAAAAACTGATCCACAAAATTAATCTACTTGGTGTACATCCATTTTCGCAGAAATGTTTGTGTGAATATCTGAGTGGTAGGACCTTCCAAGTAAAGGTGAAAGACGCGATGTCATCAGTTAAGAACGTACTGAGTGGGGTTCCGCAAGGAGGTGTTCTATCCCCCGTTCTATTCACAATTTATACCGCCGATATTCCCCTTCGGCTCCAAAACTCTAAAATAAAATGTAAGCAGTTCGCGGATGATCTCAAAATATACTGTGAATTCATGGAGGATGACCCGTTTTGCCTTGAGAGAGCAATCGTCAGCATTGAGGAATGGTCAAAAACTTGGCAGTTGCCATTAGCTCCAGAGAAAACAAAAATTCTTAGAATTGGGAATTCCATATCTATTCCAAACTATTAACTGCATGGTTCAATTATACCAATGGCGGACAAAATAGTTGATCTAGGTTTCCATTATGATAGTAAGCTAGATTCTTCAGAACACTATAGAGTGATCAGCAGAAGGGCCTTAAACAAGACTTATCAAATTTTCAAGGGGTTATCCACAAAAAACAGATCTGTTTTATTGCAAGCCTATAAAACGTTTGTCAGGCCCATTGTAGAAAGTGGTACATCAGTACTTAATCCTCATAAGAAAAAAGATGAGGAGTTACTTGAGCGAGTTCAAAATAATTATACGAGAAAACTTGTAATTAGATACAACGGCTTCCTGCACCCTCGGGTACCGAATGCGGCAGTAAGGAATAAATTTTTTGGGCTCCATTCCTTGTCATCTAGAAGAAGATTTGCTGATGCTTGTTGGGTGTTCAAAATACTATCTGGTCAGCTCTCCATACGCGCGTCAAAATTCTATAAACTCATTCCTTCGAAAACTAGAGGTACATACTTTCCTCAAAATTTGGTATTTTAAACCAAAATTAGGCATTAGGGCGCACTCATTTACAGCTCGCGCTGGATCGACTTATTTAGCTCTGAAGAGTGACATCTCTCCATTCCCTCAAAAGTTTTTGCTCCTTTAAACGAATAGCAAAAAAGATTCTTTTGAAGTTTTGAGTTTTCCATCACTCTACGTTTGATTGTTCTCACATTGCAGATGACTCTGGTTCTACAAGAATTGCTAGAAAACAATTAACACCTAAGAGACCGCGTGTCCACACTGCGCACCCACGGCTGTTTTGCCCCTCGGACCGCGTGTCCACACTGCGCACCCACGCCATAAAACTTTTAATATTTTTTATATTTTCGTGGCGTGAAGTCTTTCTTAATTACGGATAGGCTCCTTATGATGTAACCTATTTACACTCACAGTGGTCAAGCATTTTAAGTGATCCTAGTAATTTTACAAGCATCTCCGGAAATGACACTTTTCGATTTTTCGAGCTTCTTTGGCTGGAAAGAAATCGTTCCGAACTTTGCTAAGAAGGGGTATCAACGATGCTTATCACGGAACTGATGTTCTAGTGTTGATTGTCGAAACAGTAAGGCCACCTATTTGAGATAACTGTAGTAGGTCATCGTTCAAAATTGTGCTGCATTGACCTCGAGGGTTATTCGAGTTGCTGCACAAGATTCTGGTCTTTACTTTTCAATTTCCGGAGAAATTTCCTTCGACTGCGGTATATTAGCCATCGGTCAAGTTTGTTTAAATTTTCGCTAAATTTCGAGTGGAGGGTAACTTGGGGTGAAAGGGGTGAAAACCTAGAAATAGTTCAGTGCTTGAGAGTTTATTGAAATTCAACTACGAGTAAATTTGGAGGCGATGAACAATGAAGTGGTGTATATTTCACAGTTTTCTAAAGCTTCTCTGGCGTCTGTCGCTCGTTATCCGTTTGTAAACGTTTCACGTTTTGGTGCGACTTCGCTCACGTGGCCATTGGGGAAGAGGGGATGCTGATCATAAGTCTGATCCCCATTTTGAGATTTCTGATAAAGTTTCTGTCGGTCGCATCAGACAACTTGGTAGATCAAAGTATTTGAGTCAGCCGAAAGTTCTGCATGAGGTTTATTAGGGCATCACAAAGGAGAAGTTTGTTCATTTTTCAAATTTTCAATACTCCGGGTCGGCCTAGCACGGCTCAATCCTAATCATTAACTGTAACCTGAAGAAAATTCCAGAAGTCGACAAAAACGCTTCTTTCGTTACCAGCCTTGTGCATGTAAGACAGGAATAACTTCCAAAATAAAAAAAAGCAGGTCCGCGAAAAAGCGGTGGATCATTGCTTCACCATGGCCTCACTCCATATCTCTGTGGAGCGACATACTCTCAGGTGGAGTAGAAACGGAATATTGGTTGTCTAAGTAAGAAAGCCTGCTCCGATCAAAATGGTTCCCAGCGGACCGCGTGTCCACACTGCGCACCCACGGAAACGATTAGCCGAGGAGCGCACCGGTCCGCTGTGGAAATTCGCCGTGGAGCAGGCGGTCTCTTAAGTGTTAACTGATTTTGGTGTGTTTTATTGTTGACTTTTGATGTCTTTATCATGGCTGTCTCAAATAGTCGTGAATAAATAAATCAACCAATCAAATTTGCGGGTGTAGGTATTATTCACAGTGTCTTCTCTGCTTATAACTATTTACCTGATTGTGGTTAATTCTTTTCAGAAACCCTTGGAAAGTGTTAAAATCTAATCTCTGAAAAGTGATTGATAGTTGGCAAAATGATTAGGTGTGGGCAGTAAGATAAATCGTTGTGCATTTAAATAAAATTTGAAGTTGATTGGCTTGAAGACGTTGCCTGATGGAGATATAATGGGAATCGTACTTTCTAAACATTTCAAGAAATGCGAAATTCGATAAATTGAAAAAAATTTCCGCGAACTCTATTTGGTACAAGAAATTAGCCCTCACATAGTTCAAATGTTCTAAGGTCTCGAACAGAGTTGATGGGTTGAATGAAGGGATTGGTCCCTTGAACCTCTCCCGACACTTCAACGTAAAATACGAAAGTAGGGATTTTGGGTAGCGCTATCAGATATAGAAAGTGTTGCGCCTAGAAAAGGCATATCATATTCGCTGAAAAGATACATTTGGACCGTAAATCAGGTACATTCTCGTGGTTTCGGCGCGGACAGGTGCGGAGCGGAGGTTAGAGACAGCGGAAGAGCCGAGGCCGAAGGAGGCAGCAGCATCGCACGCTCCGCGCGCGCTCTGAATGATCAGAATTTTAATTTTACAGAGGGTAGTCAGGGGAGAGAGCCCGCTGATCTACTCTCTGTGCGTAAGGTATCTTTCATAGTCTCTCAGAGAAACTCACGGCCCGTCCGCGGCGGCAGATGAGCTTTCCGGACGGTCCGCGGCGCTTCACGGCTGATCCGCGGCACAATTGATAGTGGGATGGTCAAACGGCCGATCCGCGGCGCTGTGTGTTCTAGATAGGGTGGTTTCGGGGCGCACCGGCAGTCCACCATCTCGATACCGATCGCCCAAAAGCAGCCACGTATATTTTTGAGTTGTTTTTGGATTGAACGACTCCCCCACCTCATTCCCCGCTGTTTTAAGACAATTTCCCAGCCGCTGACTTCGACTTTCTCGTATTTGTAACTTCTTCAAACCGTTATATCTACATGCGCGCTAATTATTTTTTCTAGATGCCGTCGCAACAACTTCTAGGGCAGAAAAAATTCCCGATGGTAAGTAAATTTTAATATTCTCGTTCATTTTTGAGATTCGCTTCTGATTTTGTTTTTTTTTTTCATTCAAATAATTTTCATGATTGTTTGGTTTCGTAATTCTCCTCATGTGTTTTTTTCTCAAGAATAGTTCCGATTTGATCCCGAGTTCGATCGATTTCGGCATGAAACCAGATCTACCCTAGAAAACCAAACAATCATATAAATCACTGGAATGTAGGGAAGAAAAACAAAAAGAGAGAATAACAAAAATAGACGTGAAAATGAAAAATTACCAACCACCGTGAATATTTTCTCCCCTAGAAGTTGTTGCGGATGCATCTGGAAGGAAAAAATTGGTGTGCATGTAGATATAACACTTTAATATATGAAGAAACACAGAGGGACGGGTTTAGTCACAGAATCCGAGAAAATTGAAGAAAACGAAAAAGACACCTACAATCAGCTGATCGGCTGCGGCGCAGGAATCTGGTCCGGCACGAGCGCGTGCGGCCGCGAAGCGTCTCAATACGCAATTGCGGAGCGGAATTTGACGCAAAGAAGCACAGTACATGAACTCTGTTTCCATCGAGTGGGATATTCTAGTAGAGCGTAGTCCCCATATTCTCGCTCAGTGTTTTGCTTACGCAATTAAAATGCCCACAGTGCCGCTTACCGTAACCAGAAAATCAAATCGATCGCCGCCGCAACTGTCGCTCTGCCGCTGACTGGCGGCGTATGGGTTCTCTGACCTCTAGGATGGCCAATTAGATGAAAACAGAGTCAGTACGCCCACTCCCAATCGACTCATTGGCCGTGAGACAGATTTCGGCATTGTAGCACGCTTTTCGCGCTAGCCTTTTAACCTCCTCAGAAATCATCAGTATCACAATTTCGCAGGATTGCTCCACCGTTCGACTTATTTTCAGAGGTAGAACAGCTCAATTGACATGTAGAACTGGTTTCGACAAGTGTTACAGGTCTTCAGTCTAAACTAATATTACAAAGCTGTTGCTTAAGAGTCATTAAATATGAGCTCTCGATTTCGAGAATTCGCAGCTCATGATCATACATTAATCATTTGTTCATAATCATAATTATACATCACCGATGTCTAAAATATTGCAATAAAATATAATATTTTCACAATACTTCTTCAGCGATACATTTCACAGTTGTACAGCTAAACTATATCGAAACCAGTTATGCATGTTAATCGAGCTGTTCTACTATTGAAATTAACTCGTACGATCGTGAAGTCCTGCAAAGTTGTGGTATTGAGGCTTTCTGAGGAGTATGGAATGCTAGCGCGAGAAGCGTACTCCAATGCCGAGATCTGTCCCACGGCCAATGAGTTGATCGGAGGTGGGCTGGAAAACATTATTCAAAAGAACGGTCCGCGGCGGCTGTCAGGACGATCCGCGGCGCCTGCAGGACGATCCGCGGCGCCTGCAGGACGATCCGCGGCGCTGGCAGGATGGTCCGCGGCGCATTGCCATCGCATCCGCGGCTTCGTTGAAGGATCGTCCGGCCGTCGGCCGCGGACGATCCTGCGAAAGCGCCGCGGATCGTCCTTGGACTTCTCTGAGCTTCACCGCAGGCACGGATTGCTCGTGGCGCTCGGAATGAGCGGTGGACTATGAACCTTTTTACCGCGCGACACGCGCGGCATGGACAGGAAGCAACTACATATGAAATCCCCGCCAGAACCAAAATTACCAGGTCTATGAAAGATGTCTAAAGGCATCGTTCTATCTCAGGGGTAAAATTTCGTACTATGGTCGGTCCATCGTGATTAGCAACCTTGCCAAGCGCGAGATCTTGATCAAATATGGGGGAACCTTACTTCGAGCGATGTTATCGCATTCAGAAGGGTGATCTAGCATTGGTCGCCGCGCGCGACAAAGGAATCGAAGAGTCAGGGTGAGGTCAGCCGTCGCGCGCGGCGTTTGCGTGGCAGCTGCTACGCGCGACGGCATCGCGCCCACATCGCGTATAAACCATAGTTTTTTTTTGCGATCGCCTGCCGTTTAGCGTGGTTCGCGATTTCATCACATCGCAGCGCCCTGCACTGCGATGTGAGGACATCGCGGGAGCTTTTTTCTCATGTTTCGTAGTTTCCTCGGTTTCTTTCACTTGATATTCTTCGTTCTTTGGATTCCCTTTCTATATATGTCTCATTATGCTCTTAAAACCATTCACGACCGCACGGTACCACTACCACTTACGAAGATACCGAATTCTTTGCCACTACGATAAATTTCCAAGCGTTCTCACGTTCAATGTCAATGTATTTTTCTACGGAAGTCGTGGTCCGTCGGCAGCTTCACTATAGCACAATCCTCAAATTTTTGTAAAATTAGCTGAGGCTCAATTGGAAAAAAAATTGTTGCAAAAACATTGTCTCGAGCACATTATGACGGCCTGTTCCTTTAACTGCCATTTCTGAGCTCTCTTAGCAGATAACCCTAATAGGAATCACTTTATGTTCATCTGGAAACGTGCCACGACCACGACTGCACCTACCATGACCTCGAAACATCGTCTTTCCTCAATTCGACGTTTCACTCTATCTAGAAGCACCCAGTCAGTGATTATATAAACCCCAAAGTAGTGAATTATTAGCGGGCAACTCTGAAAAATAAAGATCTGCGAGAACGAAACAACAGCAAAATAAGCTCAAAACTTCTAAAACTCTGCTCTTCCAGATTTTTGCAGGTGTGGGTGAGGACGCAAAATGGTGTTGAAGTATGTTTTCTCTCTAACGCGATGCGATGTGTTGGCGCGATGTACATCGCAGAGCAAATCACATTGCGCGCGATTTTCGTGGCGCGATGTAAGTAAGGTTCCCACCTATGTAAGGGAGAAACTACAGAGGCCGGATTCATCATTGCGTTAGCCGTGGGGTTTTCGAATTGGGTTGGGTTTAGCGCGTGCAGAAACGCGCTAATCCTGGCGCCAACCCAAATCCTTAAACCCAGGGTTAACACAATGATGAATCCGGGCTCAGGTGAAAATTCGGCCCCGCCCCTAATACTCAAAAGCCTTCATAACTGCGCACACCGCCGCGAAAAGGGAAACAAGAGCTCTGCTATAGTCTCTTGTTCCTATGAGCATCGCCACATATATCAATTTTTCAGTTTGCAATGATTTTGGTCCTCTATTAGGAGCAAAACGCTTGATTGTGCTTTGAGCAGCGTGCCGCCGCACTTCTGAACCAGACCAAGGGCGCCTAAGTGATATAAATTCAAACAGTTACAAAAGTTGAGTTTTCTCATATTCGATTCAGCCGGAAATTTCAGTTTCTGATCTTTTCGAATAATTGTTTCGCTCGAGAATTTTGATATTTGCCTTTTCAAGCCTTCGATTCGTTCAGAAATTTGAGTCAAACGGGTTCTAGAGTATTAGGTTTGTTCGGAGAGCTTTTATATTCGATTTTTTTGAGTATTCGGTCAATTTTGTATCACTACATTCAATTGTACGGATATTGAAAGAGAATGTGCAGAAAGTGTTCAAGATCTTTTCGGAAATATATCGGAAAAAGATAATTTTCATTAGAATATTCGGAAATATTTTCAAGTGTGCATTTGCCTAAAATAGAACACAGGTTTCTAAAACATTCGTTCAGTCGAAAAAAAAAGAGACCTTGCTCGAATTTATTCACTCACAATCCGAGATTTCAAAAACGCTGTTTTCGAGCATTAAATTCATCCAAAGTTTTTGAGAATGCCTTCTTCCAATTTATTCGTACATTCGTGAATTTTGAAGTGGTTGTAATCGAAAAAAAACTCATTCATCAGAATTTTTCTCTAGTGGCTATCCGTATTACTTATTCATCTGAAGTGTTCTAAAAACGCGATATTTGAACTATTACGTCATTCCAAACCTAGCGACGATTGTCCATGTCTATTATGTAAACACATCATCAAAACTAGATCTGATGAAAAATGAGGAGAATACCTCGATTGTGATCTTCATAAAGTCTCCTACTGATTTGAAAACCTGGTGTGAGTTCTTTAAAATTTCTTAAATAAACGAGTAGGTTCAAAAATAGATCACATACCCGATTCAATTGTTTTACGTGTGAACATTTGTACAAAAATTGAAGGAATTAATCGATTTCGAATTCCGAACAGTTTTCAAGTAATGTACTTGAACAAATGAACGAATCTTTCAATGGGTAATTATGATGTAAGCTGAATTGAGACAAATACTTGAAAAATGGACATTTGACCTAAACAGAAGCGAAGAATTTTTCGATTTCTCGGATTAACAGAATACACGAAAGGCGGAAAATAAGAAACCTCCAATGAAGCGTGAAGCAAAGCAGTAAAAAGTCACGACGGAATCGAATGTTCAAAAAAGGATGTTTCAAGACTCCAAATATACCTGGTGTTCAAAAAAATACGCATAATGAAATCCTAAGAGTCGGTAAAATAGTTGAGTACTACAAAAATCTCTAGAACACTATTCGAGTAGTAATTCCATTCGATACAAGGCCTGATTTGCGCGCTATCGCACAAAAACAGGTGTGCTTCACGAAAGACAAAAAATCAAAAGCTGGTTCTTCAATTGCGCAACCAACTGAATATTTTGTCGAGCCTTTGGAGATTTGGACGATCAATCGTCACCGGCTGTAAGATGTGTTGCCTTGTCAACCTGTTGTAAACAAGCTATCGACAGGTCGATAGCAGGTCGATAACAGGTCCATGTTATTCTCCTGAAAGAACCTGCTGTCGCCGGTTGCTCGAGAAACAGGTAGTTCAACCTGCTGTCGACATTAGAGTTTGCCTGAGTCCATACCTTCAATTGAAGAGGCAACAGCACCAGTGTCCATGATTATCGATTGACAAAAGCAAGAGACACCGACGACAAAAGGAGGACTTCTGGCAGAATCGAATAAAGTTACCTTTCAGAGTGGCGATTGAACGGAATAGATAGAAGAAGTTTTCTTCTGCCAGTAGGGAAATCGCTTGATCTGGAGTAGTGGAATAAGGGGTTGAACGGACGAACCAAATCGAGACGAGGGCGAAACACAGCCGGTTGAGGCGCGTGCAGGGCAGTTCTTCAAAGAGTATGAATAATTTTTACACGTTGGCAGAGACTGAAAATTCTCCAGCGCTATCGTATTGGTGTAATGGGGTAATGCTGGCCGGAACTGTGCCATGCACGCAAACTCTAAATACGCGTTCTAATCCACTGCAACGCACATGGTACAGAATTCAGTTAGGACGAAGCGCCAAGAAATTGATGGTGAGACTATGAGGCAGATGATAATTCTGCCACAGAGGTACGAGAGGGTCTAAATGGTGAAGCGAACGGCGCGTCAGGTCATTTATACTCTAACGGCACAGCCGCGCTGTACGGGCGTGACTTTTAGCTCTGAGGAATAGTACAGTCTTCAAACCAGCAGTTATTCCACAATCAGTGTCAAAATATGTACACACAGGAACGGAAAGTCCGCTTTGAATGCATCTACGTGCTCTTTGCTCAGACATATTGAGCTTTCGATAGAGTATTCGAGCCTTAATTGCCTGGGGGAAAGAAAGGCTAGAGGAACATTTTTCATCTCTTCACACTCATAACCTGCCTTTCTTGAGCGTCCATACTTCTTGCTCTGACCATCTGTAAGGTTTCGAAAATTCAACGAAAGAAGAATGGATCACTTAAAAAATTTACAAAAAAAGTTGAGAGTTGTGAAAATGTTCATATTGTGTACGCTGAACACCATTTATTGATTTTTGAAAATTTTCTGTTTTCTGTTTTCTGCCCATTTTTGGAGATTTTTTCTGTTTTCTGTTTTCTGTCTAACTAGATTTTCTGTTTTCTGTTTCCAAAAATATTTTTCCGCACGTCCCTGACCGGCACAATCTTCCAATGCGGCAACTGCTGTTTCGTGAGTTTGTTTCCGAGACTCTGAGGCAAAGATGCTTAAAGACACAGTCGAACCTCAGAATCGATTTTTCGTTTTTCTGCCTATCTTGGAGAAAATTTTACTCTGATCACAATGGTGTTTTCAGAATCGCTCAGAACTCACTACGAACATTCTGATTTTAAACGGCTTGAAGTTCTCGGACGAATTGTCTCGAGCCCGTATTTTCTTGTTATTCGCAGCCATCGTTCTGAATCAGGCCACAATATAAAGCCAGACCGAAAACAAATCGAAGAACATGGTTTTTGAATGAAATTATTCGCGCGTCTCTTCCCTACTGGGTTCGGAAACGTGGCAGTGGGCGTTACCAATTTTTTCTTTCAAGGGGGAGTGGCCGACTTTTTCCTAGCATTTTCTCGGTTATTTGAGTGAATTGAGATTTCGGGCTTGGCAGGGTTGCTATAGGCGGCGACCGGACCACAATATCAAAAATTACCTCTGAGGTTGGACTGTGCCTTTAATCACAGAACTCATCTGAAGTGAACTCGGTGAAGTCTTAGTTTCACTCATCCTGCTCCAAAAAATGTCAAGAAAATGATACGCGGCTTAGGATGCGCCGAAGCTAACTTTGATGCATACTTTTATCCAAATCACGGAGCAAAACTGGGCGACCAAAGTGGATAAGTTTCAACGGTGTGCTGCGTAAATGTCATGAAGCCGAAGAACATGATTTTGACATTCCTTATAACTTGTTGTGCTTGAGCTCATTGTCCCTGATCTAGTGAAGCTTTTGGTTTCTGAAATGTGTCGATTGGATGATTCAGAAGTGATGGGTATAAGTTTTACCCCACTTAAAATAGTGCGGCAACTTCAGCCGCCCTGTATTATCTTCCAACATGGTCAGAAAGATTATAAACCTATATGAGGGCCCCCAATGTGGTGGCTAGATGCCTCCTATGGTTGTAACATTGTAACGTAATTTATTCTCGGAGAGTTGCGTTAAACGCAAAACTGTCTGTAGTGGGAGGGTCTAAACCAACACGGCCCCTGTCTACGGGACGGATGCCCACCACAGCGCCTTAGGCCACTAGGCCACATGAACACGCGTAACCGACACTTCCTTACCACCGAGACCACGATACGCAATATTTTGTAGTCTGATTGTCGAGAAGGCAACTTGATGTTCATTCTTCACCAGATCTACTAAAACATTTAGAGGATGTTTTAGAATTATGGACTAATTTTGATCCTTAGCCCGTTTCACGCTTCCCAGTCAGTCTACACAGAAAGTAGTGAACTTGTTCCTACAAGAGGAAATTGAATTTTTGACTAAAACAGCACCCAGATGAACAGTTGTACAGAAATTAGTAAGCAGTACTCGCGGATCACGTAAGCTTCACGTCTTTTCTCTAGAACGAAACCATTTCGCAGCCATTTTTCTCAGTTGGCTATTTCAGCAGAAGATTTATTACTTGCTGTGAAGGATTAGTGGGAAAAAATCTGAATGTTGTATATGGCCACAACCACTTCGGAGAATTTGAAGCTGAGCTTAGAAAAGGAGCAAAGCATGTGAAATCTTGAAGGAAACGTATTCATGAAAGCTAGGTACAATTCGACGTGGATTTCTCACAAGTCATTGCCAGGAATAATTGAACCATCATTAAAACCCTCAAGCGTTTCGTCCAATGTTCCCCTCAGCGGCAGCGGAGCTGGATGGCACCCGCGGGCTGCCATCCGGTGGGCGCCCTCCATTCCTGCCCTCCCTCGAAAAATCGGATTAACTGACTAGGGAAGTATGAAGCCCCTTTCACAGTTATTTTTTTGACGTCCGGCAATGCTATCCGGCGTCGCGCGCGGCGCCCACTAGGCCTGTGGTAGAGCAACTGATAATGTCGACCATCCCACAATCAACGGAGAAATTTCGCACTCCGCACTAACGTCGAGCGCCGCATTGCGACGTCGGTCATCCGGCGTCGCACTGCCTCACTCCACGACGCCGCAGTCCTATCCTATAACGTGCCGGACGGCGTCGTCCGGCAGACTGTGAAAGACGCATAAGAATCGTAGGTCTGAACGGTAGAACTCTAATGTTATGTGGGAATGTTGACGCATTACATGGTGAAATAGTGTTGGGTACCCGCCGCGAAAGATAGGTCTGAAGGAGTTATAAGCTCCGAAAGTTTGCCGACCATCGACCTCCTCCTAGTCTATGAATTTTTATGCGGTCGAGTCAACAGCATCAACGGCGAGAAGGGAGGAAGGGGCAATGTTGGGCATGTGAGCTCAGGGGGAGATTTGAACCCTAGTCACATGCTCACCACTGCCCCTTCCTCCCTTTGCGCCGTCGATGCTGTTGGCTTGACCCCTTCCTAAACAATTCATAGACTAGGAGGAGGTCGATGGCTTGCAATCTTTCGGAGCTTATAACTCCTTCAGATCTATCCTTCGCAGCGGGTACCCAACACTATTTCACCATGTAGTACGTGAACATTCCCTTATGACATTAGAATTCTACCGTTCAGACCTACGCTTCTTATACTTCCCTTTGAGACTGGCCCGACGTGAAGTACAGTCGCTCCCACAGCCACGCCTGGCCTCGAGGACGTGCGCACGCCGTCCACGGAGCCTCCTCGGACGCGGTCCACTCCCAAATTCTTACCGCGAGCGCACCTTCACGCTATTGAAGGCCGTCGATTTTTCGTGGTGCTTCATCATGAAGCGCGGAAGTAGCAAAATACATAGTAGCCTAAAGGCCTATTTCCTAAAAGGTTTGTCACGGGGAGTAAGTCCCCCTGGCGTTATACATTTCGCTACCGGCCACAGGGGTAAGGAAGGTCTACTAGTCTGTGTGATAGGGAAGTGTTCGTTAAGTGACCTGAGGGGGAGGATATGAGAGAATGAGAGTGAGCGAATACGCTACGCTATTGGGCGCTTCCCTATCAAATCACAGCTCTTCGCACATCGCGTTTCCCCTTGTTTTTTTTTCGGCCGCTTGACCACATAAACTCTGGTCCCGCCGTAATGACCTGTTGATTTCGATTATCACAGCGCGGAGCGGTGGCCTCTTCGTCGGAACCTCCTTATCACTAGTTATATTTCACCGAGGCCCACCGCTCCGCTGCTGATATTGATCGAAATCAACAGGTCACTACGGCGGGACCAGAGTTTAACTACAACCACACGCACTTGATAGTTATACGACAATGATGGTTGAGCACTTTAAGCACAACAAGTGGCGTCGGATTACAATGCTCTGCCGCAAATGGTACAGGGAGGATCAATGACGGGCGTTTATCCACAACAGACCCAGAGCTCGTTCATGCCTAGCCTACAGGTGAGTCTCTACAGCTCAGTCGTTCTTCCCTTACGAGTCGTACCACACAAATTGGCGCGGCAACGAACGCCATTGGAAGGTGAGGGGAATCGCGTCGCGTCGCGCCACGAGCGAGAGTGAAAGTCGACTGCGGACATTTGAAGGCAGTGTCCACGATAAAAGACGTTCTCGAGTTTGCACGAGAAAACGATGGTTTAGTGCCTGACTGTTTCATCAGTGAAGAAAGAATCATGAAAAACGCTACGAAACGGCTAAAATTAGCTCTTCTTCTTGAGAGACACGTTTCCACGGCGGAAGAGTAGCGCGGGCATGGGCATCAGTGGTGTGCGTAAATGAAATTCCAAATATAGTGAATCGTAAAACGTAATTACGACAAAATCGTAAATCTTGAATAGTAAACGGTATAGTTGTGCCATTCGAATAGATTCGAATCGATATATTCGAATAATTGTCATTCGAATTCGTATTGATTATTGGAATTTCTAAAATCGCACTATTCGAATACTATTCAAAAATCGGACCTCAAAAAAAGGTGGGTATTCGAATCTATTCAATAATCTGATCTCTTAAAAAGGGGGTACTCGAATCTATTCAATAATGAAGCCTACTATTCGAATGTTCATTCGAGTAGTTATAATTTCGAATGGTTTCGAATAAATTTGCCTCGTCGAGGCTGTTCATGGTGTACGGTAGATGACCGTGTGTTCCATTGGCAGGTATGACCACGTCAGAGGATTTCAGAACCACTTGGCGCCTCGCTGCGTGCCCGTCGTCCACGCATTCTTGAGAAGTGCCGTGTGAATATCGGTCATTCAGGTCGTGCTTATCTTTCTGTGAATACCGTAAGGTGCAAAACTAGTTGGAGGGGGCACTGAAGATTTACTCTTACAAATGAAAAGATTCATTCATGAGAATGGAAATTTCTTTCGTTATCAGATATGTGATATTTGTATCACTAGTAACTTCCTAGAAATTCCATTGAATTATATCAATTTCTAAAAGCGGTCTCATTCATTCCTCACTTGAATTCTGAGGGGCCCCGAACTAGTTTTGCACCTACCGTAATCCCTAACTTCAGGGCTGTTTTCTGCAGAAGTAAGGACTTATAGTTAGTGAAACGTCGAGACGGTGTTCTGCTGGGCCAGTCTACTCTCCCTAACCCTAATTTTGGCAGTGGCAAAGTTTGACCGGACCTGACCTTTAAGGATCTAAATAACGAAAATAGCCTCTGCTGCGCCTTAGTAGCAATGAGCCTACAATGCTCTCCAAACTAGAGTTTGTTATCTACTACGAATCCGGGGTCTTTTATTTGATCAGTTGTCTCAATCGGCACACCGTTAATTACTTATATGGCATGGTGGATTTTGGCTGAATCCCCACTGAAATTTTCATTTTTAAGGCCGAAGCGTTCAAGGACCATGAAAATGGTCTGGGACTTGTTTGGAAAGCGTCGGACTCCTTCCTGAGATTTTGATCCGATTGGTGTCGCTCGGGTTTTCTCATGTGGTTATCCTTTGTTTCGGAGGCGAATCAAGTTCACTCCTTCGTTTGTTTGTGCGGAGCTAAGATAGAGGCAGTGGGAAAGTGTTAGGGAAGGTGACGTAGCATACATACACACATACATACATACATACATACATACATACATACATACATACATACATACATAAATACATACATACATACATACATACATACATACATACATACATACATACATACATCCATGCATACATACATACATACATACACACATACATACATACATATATACATACATACATACATGCATACATTCATACATACATACATACATACATACATACATACATACATACATACATACATACATACATACATACATACATACATACATACATACATACATACATACATACATACATACATACATACATACATACATACATACATACGTACATACATACGTACATACATACATACGTACATATATACATACATACATACATACATACATACATACATACATAGATACATACATACATACATACATACATACATACATACATACATTACATACATACGTACATACATACATACATACATACATACATACACAAACAAGGAGGACAGCAGATGTGCGCAGAGTTGGTTCAGTTAGATAGTTTTCTTTTCGCAGTTTGAGGAAGGTCGTGTGATGTGATAGCACGATAACTATAAGTATCGATCAAGATCGCGTCGCGCGTATTCGAGACATGCCATAGCGGCGATCCGCGATGGCAGAGTGAAACCGGTCCTACACAAATTTTCAATGTTTTTTGCCGAACTGGAGTTTAACGTCGCAGGATATGTTAAAGGCGCGGTTAACAATTGAAACCATTTTCGAGCTCCCTTCATGAGAATGTAGATTTGGTCATCAAAAAAGTAAAAAAAAAGTAAAAAAGTGGAAATTTGGAGGAAAAAACGCACGAAAACGAGGTAGAACGGCTAATTGCAAATGTCCGCAGACCCCTAGTTAACGAGATTTCTAAGAATGCTTACCTGTGCGTCTTTCATTCTGCTCTTAGAGTAGTCAGTAGTCTCTAGATTTGCTCAAAAATTACTTTAGAAACAAAATAAAGATGGCAAAATAAATTGGTAGGGGCAGACACCAAGCAATAGTTTGTTCTTGAGCGTGTTTTTCTCTAACTTTATTTTATTTTCACATTTGCGGTGGCCCTACCTTCTGATGAGGATAACACAACAACCATTTTATCGCTAACGCTGCCTTAGAAGCAGTGTTCCCATCCTGGCATAAAAATTCTAATATTTTCGATTGACCCACTTTTTTCAAGGGTGACAACTACGAAGACCATGTTCATACTACCGGACAACTACAGTGCGTTCAGAAATGATAGGCTCACCCTTGAGAATCAAGGTTTCCAAAACGCTTCACAGTTTGGCGAACCATACTGAGTATAACTGAATTCAGCAGTGCGAAAATCTGTGCTTACTCAATCTTGTCAATACCCCTCGATTTTGAACAATTTTAAGGTGATTTCTCGGTTTTTTCAAAGTTCAGAAATGATAGGCCCACTGTGCGAAAGCAGATATTTATTGAACAAAACGTGAGCAAACAATAAAATCTAGTTTGATATAGGTCCACCATCGTTAGCAGTGACCTTAAAAATTCTCTTAGGCATAGAAAGGATCAAATTTGATAAGACATTCTTATCAAGGTTTGTCCAGGCTTCGAGAACAGCAGCTTTAAGCTCATCTACAGTGCCTACTGCTCGTTGCTCGCATAAACCTGGAGCACAATTATGCCCCAGCTATTCTCTATGGGGTTGCAATCAGGGCTGCACGCAGGCCATTCCATCACACGAATTCGCTGCTACTCCAACCAGGATTTTGTAGACCTCGACACATGTACTGCAGCGTTATCCTGCTAGAAAGTGAAGCGCTGACGACGTATTCCAGAAAAGAACGGCAGTAGATGTGTCCTCAGAGTTTCTTGGTATTCCTCCGAGTTCATCCAACAGGAAGTGAAGGCCATCTCCAGAACACCTTCGCTGCAAAATGCTCCCCAACTCATCACCCAGCCGCCACCGAAATTTCTCCTGCTAAAGATCAACGGATCCTTGCGGAGATCCCTCCAGTAGTACCGAGCTCCATTAGGACCATCACGATAAAAAAATTTCTGGTCGGAAAAAATAACCTAAACAATTTTAAGCTCATTTTTCAAGTTTTCTTGGCTTATGGGAGATTGCTTTACCTTTGTCCTGTCGGTTGCGATGTTCTTTCTTGCAAATTCCAGTCGAGCTTTCCAGTTCTTGATGACTGGCGGACATTGATGGAACCTTCTTCATACCTTGGCGGACGATGTTTTCATTGCCGTTTAAGATGTTCCGGACAGTTGTTTTAGAATCATCAAAGGCACTGTTCGCGATAAACTTCATCCTCGAATTTTCCATGACAAACGCTTCTCGTGGCTCTCAGAAGCAGAACAGCGTCGAAAAAATGGGACGAAAAGCTACCAAGGAGCCTCAAAACGGCTCAGAAAAGTGGGAAAACCCCGCCATTGTGGGCAAGTCATGCCTCTTCCCGCCCCTCGACGTGAACAAAGGAACACTCGAAATCGTGAGTTGAGCGATGGTTTTCGATCAAAGGCCCCGTTCTTCCCTTCATTCTCAACTTCTCTCTTTACTCAGGTCAGCTCGCTCATATTGGCTGCAAAAGACGGAAGTTCGAAGCCTCGGACAACTCGTCCACCATTTTCCCTAGCTCAATTTTGGTGGTACCATAACTCCATTCCCAGAAGGTCTTGTACGATTCCAGAAGCATCATTGGAATCAGAATGGGACCGGTTTCAAGATAGGCAAAGAAACAGAAAAGCGATTCTTATCGCGAACAGTGCCTTTAAGCGATAATTCAGAACTGACTTGATTCAGCGACAGCGTGCTGTTGGAACATAGGCGACTGATCGTTCGGGCATCCTGACTGGTGACCTTCTTAGGGTGCCCGGTAGACTTCGCCTACTCATGAGAAGCCGGATCTCTAAGAAACTGCCCAACACATGTTTGTGTTGCGAACGTCCGATTTGGGCCGCTATTCTTCGCTTACTCAGTTCAACAGAGGCGAGGGCACAAATCTGGGCTTGTTCAGAAGTAGTAAGAGCAGTACCACGTCCCATACTAGCAACAACGATGTACGATGTACCCACGTCTATAATGTGTGATGGACTTGTAACCAGAAGTTTTTTGAAGTAAAAAATTTTAGTTTTTACAGTGTGAGCCTATCATTTCTGGAAGGTGAAAAATCCGAAAATTTATCTTAAAATTTTTCAAAATCGTGGAGTATTCATAAGATTGAGTATGCACAAGTTTTTTGCACTTCTAAATTCAATATTGTACAGTATGGACCGCCAAAATGTGGAGCGTTTTGAAAACCTCGGTTTTCAAGGGTGAGCCTATAATTTCTGAACGCACTGTAGTCCAAGCCAGAGAATAATGTCTTTGAAATAGGGCGTTTTAGAGCTTTTCTCGCCTTTTCTTCGTAATTTTTGTAACACTTGGTGGCCAACGCATTGCTGTAAGTGATGAATGAATACGGAGGATCATTTTCCATCCTAGCAATTTTTTTTTTGAAATACCCATGGGAGCTCTTCGCTCCGTCCTGTGATTTCAAACACATGTGAATATGAAAACATTAACCACTCGCCGTTTCCAACAGAATATGGTTGTATGGTGAATGGAGAAGAGATTAAATTTTCTCAGATAAGGGGTGAATTTTTTTTCTCGTTGGAGTCCTGTTTTTTGAACACTATGTTGGGATGGGCCTCTTTTGCATGAATAATAAGTACAGCTTGTTCCAGCAGTCAATTGGATCTTCTCAGTTTATGGGAAGTAGCATGCCTCAAAGTGGCCTAGCTGCTCCCAACATTCCACTACTTCTGGCTGGGGAGAGTGGAACACCTGAAGGGTTGAATCAGCTGCGCAATCAGCAATACCTAGCAGTAAGTTTTGCGATAATTCAATTTCAAAGATATTTGAGCGCAATGCATTATTTCCTAGCAACTTGCGCGTCATCAGTCGGAGTTGACCCGATACAATGCCAAACAACTGGAATATCTCGATCAACAACGACGATATCAACAGTCTATGATCGATCACCAAGCTGGAGCTGCAGTAGGTTTAATCAAAAAATGCACTACATATGATTACTTTGGATTTCGAAGTCTAGAGAATAGGCGGGACCGCGGCAGTATATCGACGTTCGTGGCTGTCTTCATGGACTGACTGTGTTGCGAACGCCGCAGTGATCGCTGCGAATGATCGCGTATGGTTCTTTCGCTAGACTAGAATTGGGGAGAAGACTATACATACATACATACATACATACATACATACATACATACATACATACATGCATACATACATACATACATACATACATACATACATACATACATACATACATACATACATACATACATACATACATACATACATACATACATACATACATACGAACATACATACATCAGATTACGCCTAATTGATATGTAAGTATAGCGCAGCCCACCGAAATTGCATCTCTAACCTCTATTTCTCAGCGAAATTCACTCGTGTTCTTCGCTTGTGTGTGCGTACCCTCGATGCCCGAGCAGCTCGCAGGGAGGAGCTTGGCAGCCCGTTGCCTGCGTTGCGGCTCGTTCTGATAAGAGGTGAATGGGTGGCCATGTTTTGTTCCGGCCCCAGCCCGGGCACCTGGTTATCGATGCGGTGATGGCCATCAGCGCTTTGATTATCAGGTCCCCGGGTTTTTGAGCCGCGATCATACTTCCAGCGACCAGCGACAGCGACAGTGCACATCAAGCATATAGACTCTCGGTCGATACTTTGCGTCGGAAAAGGTGAATTTGCTTCGCGTCGCTCGTCGCTGAAAGTATGTTACTGGCCTTAGTGGACTACGCCATACTTCTATGCTGGACGGACGCCGTAGAGACAGTATCAATATTTTTCTAATCCAGCTCGTATCGGAAAAGTGCCACTACCGAGCATTTTGGGATACCGCTCCTTCTATAAAATCAGGAATCATTGATCAGTTCAGTTAATAACTATTTTATTATGCGAAAACAAGTAATACTGCGGATGAAGTTTTTCCGACTGTATTAAAATTTGCTACGTGATAATACACGGCATAAACAGCCTAGTCAAAGTTAAATTTTTCCAATGACTTTCCAGTTTTCACCGCATTTGCCGAAAAAACTCGTCTGTAAAAAAAAACCAAAAACTTTCTGCCGCACCACCCTGCTCACAACACCACGACCGCCTGAAAAGTGGGTTCGTCCACCCTCAGAAGAGTTGAAAATTTGAAGCACTTCGATTCCACACAAATTGGTGCTTTTCCGCGCTTTCTCCTATGAAATCTACGTCTCTGAATGTAAAGGTTTTAGTGGAGAAAAATGGACAATCATATTTTATTGCGATCACTGCCTTTATGTTTTCCTCTGATGTCCTAAGCATTGAGACTCGGAATGCCACGTAAAGTGCGTGCTATGATATCATCCAGTACGGCTTCTATCTCACGAAATTTTCCTAGGATTCCGTCGCAGTAGATGTCTAACGCTAGCTTTCAAAATTGTCTTAACGCCTTGTATCGTGATTCAGAGCTGTCTTCCAAAACCCGTATCTAGTAGACGCATTTCAGAACCTCTGCTGGTAGACTTTTGTTAACTATGTAACAGGGGTGGTAGTAAATGGGGTGTTCAACGCGAACAAACCGCCACCTCCAAGCCGCCAACATACCGTACATAGATGCCGTAGAGCCGCCAGTTTAACGCGAACAAGCGGCCGCCTCGTGGCCGGCAATAAACCGCCTTATAAATCTCACGACTTGGTTTAACGCGAGCTGCCCCTCGTGACAGATGTCAGATTCACACGAACCGCTAGTTCTACACGACCTGCTCACATCCTGAATGATAAAAATGCTGTCGATTCCAGGCCTCAAGGGTATCGGGGGATAGAGCAGATAATAATTTGGAAAGCCCTCACCTGAAGGTTGAGCCCTAAAGCTCTTTTTCAGATATTATGCTAGGCTCGAATATTACATTTGGGTATCACTCCTCGTACTCTCAGCCATTTCAAAATTACGCACGACAAACGATTTTGTAGGTTCTCGAAGTAGGCGGATTAACGATTTTTCTTTTTCTCGGAAAGGATAGTTCACTCATTTACCATGTATTCGGCGAGTGAGGCACGGCTTGTCAGCTGTCGCCAGCTTCTGATGCTCGGGCCGTACCAAACTCCCGCCGACACCACATAAACATGGCAAACCAACCTAACAACAAGTGACATAGTGCCCCGTTTTGGCCACCAACTTGGAACGACTTATTGTTCAGGACCAATTCAGTTTCAAAGCACAGAGGTATAACGGAGTCGTACTACGGTGCGGGTCGCGTGGACGGCACGACGTGTGAAAATTTATCTCCAGCGGAGGATCTGATAGGATCTATTATTGCGTCCACATGCGAATCACCCGTTTTTTAATGCATCTACGTTGTGCGCGACTATCGTTCGCATAGGTTTTTGATACACTAGAAACACACCGACACAAACGACGTTTACGTTGGAAAGGCGGGTAATTGGAAAGATTATACAAGTAATGTTTTTGTGTTCCTTACCACCAAATTCATTCATTAGGAGGATCACTCTAACAAGGGAAGTATACAAAGCGTAGGCCAGATCTGCCAAGGCGACTAGTATCGTTAGTATCTCTTGTGGCTCAATCGTAGAATTGCGCAGTATCCCGCCACGAGCTGCAGGTTCCAAGAAGTCACAAACTTAAAAAGGTCATTTTTTGCGCTTTCTCTACCTTCCAAAAAGCGCGTTAGTCTTCGGAAAATCAGGAAACGGACCTCACAAATGTGTTCAGCGCTCAAAACTACCCCCCTAAGCAAAGTTTAGGTGAAGGCACATTTTCCATACTTTGTCCAGACTGACAGCGTTTTGTACTTGAACGGACTTTTGATTGGGCGCTTATTTATACCGATTAGAGGCCTTTGGAAGGGTTTAAAAAAATGTTTCAGATTTCACTTGAAATTCTCCTAGGGTGGTTTTTCGAGACGCTGATCATGAATCTGTGGTTTATTAGTCGGATTTACAAAGTTTTCGGCTAATTTCGTTCAAACATCCCAACCGGGGAAAATTTTGAGGGAAAAACGCCACTTTCGAGATTTCCGGATTTCTACGATAGATATCACTCAAAATCATTTTCTGAGGCTTATTTTGAGTGAGAAACACGAATCTGAATTCCGTTTATCGATTTTTCGCAGATTACGGTAGATTACGGTGGGTATACGGTAGTTTGGTCAAAAACTTAGAATTTACTCAAAATTTGTAAACAGGGGTTATTCGGGGTGGAGAATACGAATTCAACGTCCGTTTGTCGATTTTCAAAATACTAGGTGGGTTTTGAACCCTAAATAACATTTTACCTACCGTAACCTACAGTAAACCTCAATTTCGACAAATGGACTCCAAATGCGTGTTCACCACCCTAGATTACCCCTACATATATATTTTGGGCTAAATCCGAGAAGATTTTTGAAAAAAAACCTGCCTTCTCGCGAAGCTTGAAAAATGCTCATAACTTCTTCGAACCCGCAGCTCGGGGCGGGATACTGCTCATTCTTACTATGGAGCCAGAAGAGATACTAACGATACTAGTTGTTTTGGTAGATCCGACCTACGCTTTGTATACTTCCCTTGTAAGCGAATTTCTTATGATTACGTTCACTCGAAACATGATCATAACGGAATTTTCAAATTTCACTTCGCTTGGCAATCTAATTTCTCCTAAATTTTTTGTAAGCTTTGTCAGATTATATGACCCTTCTCGAAAAGACATGCTAGCTTAATCAGCAGCCTCAATAACCAGCTGTGTGTGATTTCAAACGATTTCGCATTTGTAGTAGGATTTTTCAAAACTCCTTTAACAAAAAATATTTTCTCACGAAATTCAAAGAAAAAAAACGAAGCGAATGAAATTTTTTAAATCGTCCGGTTTGGATGAATTAATCAAAATGCGTTATTGAAAAGGTAACATCAATTGGGATAAAGACCTTTTAAAATTTTCAAAAGTGAGTTAATTCAAAGAGTGTCTAACACTCAATCGGGATGGATATTCAAAAGTATATCTAAAGGCTGTCAAGCCGTGAAATTCTCATGGTTTTATGCGTGCTGGTGCGGAGCGGACTCAGGTTCAAAAAGTACGACAATTTTACCAGAGATTTACTGCTAATCTCTGGTAAATGTGATTTTTTTACTAAATTACGACCTTTTTACCAGAGATTTTCCACTAATCTCTGTAAGTGGTGATAATTCAGTAAATTACCAGAGATTTACTACTAAATTTTACTGTAGATGATCACCTCCAGTGGTAATTTACTAAAATTTGTACGATTTTTACTAAAATGTGGCATTTCGGAAATTTCTCGTAAAAAAAGGGGAGGATTGACTCGGGCGCGTAGAAAACTCACTGGACCTCTTCTGGAGGGGCGGGATGGGTGCGAAATCGCAGTTGGAGAAGAAAAACACGGGCGCATTCGAAAATGAACTCGCATAAGGGGTCTGCGGTGTTGAAGTCGAGGCGTTGCTCGAAGCGACGAACAGAGCTGGGTGATGCAATATTGATTAAATTCGGCGACGATGGCGACCGACGCGGCGTGAAGGGCGACGAGGGGGCACCGCAGAGTGTATTGACGCCGCGACGGCCCTGTGTCACTGCCAGCATGCGGCAACCGACGCCGCGACAATAATGTTTGGAAACATTTTTATCGCCGCGTCAAGGCTGACGCTCGGCGACCACTCGCCGGTCTCTGCAACTCTGCAGACCCCTATAAAATGCGGAAATTGTGCGCGTGCCAATTCAAAGTCAGCTCGCGGACGCGGAATGTGCGCGTTTTCGATCGCGCGTTACGCCATCGTTACGTTTGAGCACAAAAGAGTGTGAATTACAGCATCACGCTGACCTGGACGCAAGTTTTTCAGTGCATCCAAATCAATGCGATACTTTCCCGCATCACACAATCTTTTGCACGCAAACATTGGCGTACCATGCGAGCTGTAAGAGCTGCGTAGGTACAACCTGTTTCTTAACACTGTGAATAGACCTCCTACAGAAGCGGAAGATCATCAATATGTCATCTATCCGCAAGATTAGCTCATTGATGTAGCCGATGTTTGTTAACCTTTTTCTTGTAAAACACTGTGCCGTACTTTTCATATCATTGCCTGTCATTATTTAGATTTAGTAGCCAATAGATCAGATGACTGATACAGAAATTCCTTGTTGAAGTTGTTCTCGTTAGATCAGTGTTATTTGCCTTTTACTCCACTAAATCAGGTTACCCACCACTCTAAAACAGCATTTATCACTCTATCATCTTTGGAAAGAAGTAAACTCCAAATACCGTGCGGTAGCGATTGCCACAACGGCATGAAATGATGATATCGGTTGCATTTCTATATCAGACCGGCCGACTCAGGCTCTCAAATGAAAAATGCAAAGTATTCTATGGCTCTGTGGCAATCGGTACCACATGGTATTTTTCGTCTAGTTTGGAAAGAGCTCAACCTAGCAACTCGAATGTGTAATGAGCCCTTTGAACGACAACGATGTGTTTATCGCGCTCCAATGATACTGAACACTCGCTCTCTGCGCGTTGACCCTCGCCGTCTGCGCTCTAACCTTTTTCTCGGTTTTCTTCTCCTTTTTCTTGAAACCGTTTTTCCCTATTCTTTAGATCCGTTCGATTTAGTAATTGACATTCTCCTTTTTGGCAATATTTGTATCATCTTGTGTTTATTTGGTATTATCGAGATTTTATGTTTCCGATCACCTCGAGAATAACAACAATTCCTGGAAATGATTAAGCACTTTATTGAAATCGAGTTTTCTAGTTCCGCAAACCCGAAATTGGTCGAAATTCGTAAAATTGAAATATCTTGTTTTCTTTTCTTGGAGTTAACCGAACTATGATGAAAATAACATTTCAATTTTTCCTCTTGAATCAATTATTTGGATAAAAACAAAATGCTTCGACTTATTTATTGGATTAAACGTGCAAAAAGCAAATATTTTTTATCTGGAATGGATAGAAAATTCGAGTGCATTGAAAATTCAAGTTTCCTAGTGATTTGACTTCGAATACTACATTTTTAGAGCTTATCGGCTAGACGGCTGATTTGATTCACGGGTTTCGGATTTTGTAATAAATGTGTTTCAACATTTCTGGATGAAGAAAAAACGTGTTTTCGAGTTCGGCGACGCAACCTTTTTCTCTCAATTTTCAGGTCCCAACTGCTTCAAGTGAATAAATATATACGAAAACGTAGTTATTCGAAGATTAGAACGAGCTTTAACATCAAGTCGATTAGGAGAAAATTCGAAGGTGCTATCGCAGCGAGGTTTGACCACGCCCATTTTCCCGTGCCGCAGAGCACGAACGAGATTTCATGCTTACGCGACGCGCGCGGCGGAATTTTTCTATCTGATTACCCCTCACTGGAGCGCGCTTGCCACAATCTCGCGAGATTTCATGTGTTTATTGATTCTCATATGACTATTTCTTCATGTTTCATAATCTAGAGCCAAACTGGTTGTCGGCGGCAACGATCCCATCACTAAATCTAAAATGGTGCTCGATCTTTAATACCATATTACATTTTCTATAAATATCAAGCGGTACAACGGCACGAGAACATACAAGAGTTATTGAAATGAGTGTCCAGGATAAGATGATGAGAGGAACAACATAGGAGCATGAAGAAAAGTCATGTGAGAATGAATAAAAACATAACAGCCCGTGAAATTTCGTGAGCTTGCGACAAGCGCGCTCCAGTGATGGGGTAATAGGATAAAAAGTTCCGCCGCGCGCGTCGCGTCAGCAATGAATCTCGTCCGTGCCCCTCCCTCCGTGTGTAGAGAGACCCTATCCCCCGGGTCGTACTCAAATTACGCGGCGGCACGGAAAAACGGTTGGGGCTAAGTGCTATGGCCAAGTGGCCCCCCTTGCTGCGATAGCACCAATTCGAATTCTAAAATGGTCGTCGAGAATTTTCGAAAACGATTCTGCGCCTTTTTCCGTGTAGTTACGATTATTTGATATTAGTCTTCTGAAAATGACTGAGGTTTCAGAAAACCGAGTGTTTGATTCTTCGTGCTAGTCAATTCTTTGAAAAGCAGAATGGTTAAAATTCCTATGTGTTTCTTGTTTTGTGGGCATAGGCAATGCGAAAGCGCAGAATTTGAAATAATTTTTGCATGTTTTCATTCGTTGTTCTCCCTTGCTAAATTCCTGATCTCTCTCCATGTTTCAGCTGTTTATTGTTTTCGATGAGGTCCTTTCAGAGTGGCGTCGCTGCGAAATTCGCGGCATCGCTCCTCAGAGCTAGTGAAAAAAGGCGTGGCCTATTGACTTGCCGCACGACAACAAAAAATATTAAATGACTAACGAGATAAATTCTAGATGACCAATTAAATACCATGACGAAACAAATCCTGTATGACCAAATAAATGCCGTGGCAAAATAAATTCTGGATGACAATTCAAATGCCATGACGAAACAAATCCTGGACGGCACATAGTTAGTGAAATAGGCAGGAAATGATTCTGAAGAGGGTTAATGGGCAGATAGAAATGGTCGAGACCATTTCCCTCGCAAAATATCGCAGAACGTCGCTCCCAGCTCGCGCCGTCGCTACCACTCTAAAAGCGCGACGTTCGCTCCCGTCGCGCGGCACGGTTTGCGCTGCGTAGCACCCCCCATCTCTCATCACATCGCCGCGAGAGCGAATTTTTCTGCGACGCCACTCTGAAAGGGCCTATTCTGTCTTCGCTTTCTGTACGTAACAATTTCTACCATCGTTTTTTCTCGTCATAATATTTTGTGTGAAATGTTAAAATTTTCAGGCAAAAGTGGTAATTTTTCATCGCGGTATGTGCTTCACAGGCGAGGAAAAGGAAGGACACAAGACTATGTTCAGGTGAGTTCATTTTAGTTTTTATCATACTTTTCCATTTTATTCTTTTCCGTGAAAAAAACTGCCCTTGATATTATCGGCAGTAAAGCACTTGTGGGACACCAGTGGTCGAAAATTATGACCGTTCTCAGTGTTCCGCGAGAATACGGCACGGTCCTTACAGAAAGAAATTTTAGTACGCAGTTGCGGACAACCTCGTGGTCTTAAAAATTTTTTGATCCGCGAATCCAACATCCTGTTTTATTTCGATAGGAGCGGTGAAGTTTTTGTGTTTGAGCTGCAGTAGCACACGGTATTTCTACGAAAGCCGACGAAAAGGCATCGGATCCGTGATGAACACCATAAAGAGCAGAGCATCTCGTTTGAAAGTTTCAAACAAATTGAAGACTTAGGCCGAACTGACGTAGGACTGTCGTAGTCTTTCGAAAACTGAAAACGGTCCTTTTATTTTGTTAAGCGAGCCTAATACCCACGAGCCAGCTCTACCAACGCGTAGCTAGATGCCTCCGAGGGCGCGGCCTGAAACGCCGCCCCACTCCATGTAGCGAGAATTTAAGGGTTTTAGCTACGGTAGCTAAAACCCGATTTTCTTGTGTCGTTCGAACCACTGTTCTCTCTGACGCTAAACACGTATATTCTCGCTATAATTTTGTAGCGAGAATCCACGGTTTCGCGACAGCCTGTGTTGAACTCAATCTCAAACCCGCGTTGGCTACGCGGAACGCAGGGATGCGGTTTGAACAGTGTTGGCACAGTCAGCCCACGGAGAACTTGACACTCCTCACACAACATGAAAAAAAAATGGAAAAAAAAACCAGTCGAGTTACTTTGGAAGATTTGCTCGTAACGGTGCGCGTATTGTGTGACTACATCATGCAATTTATCCGACGCCTAGCTGCGATGACAGGTGCGTCAAAACGGATTCAGCCACGAAACCCTGGGTAGGTGGCAGGGTCGAGCAGGCCGTTGCGCTGATTTTAGGCGAACGTGCGACCCCCTCCGTTGACTAAAATTTTGGTAGAGTTTGAAAAATTTTTTACGACCCCCACCCCTTGAAAAATAGACATCTTATTTGTACTCAGCACACCGAATGTCCCCTGAGTAGAAATTCTGGCCAAACTCTGATGCTTTTCCCAGACTGCCGTCACGTATGATTAGGTCCGTGGCTTGTTTTCTCAGGAAAAAACATTTAAATTCAAACCGCGGCTGGCTGGTAATTGCCAGCCGCTGATGAGATTTAAATCGCTCCGCTAGCCGCGGTTTGAATTTAAATGTTTTTTTTTGTTGAGAAAACAAGCCACGGACCTAACTATATAATTTCGTGGCGGCCTCTGCAGACAGTGGTGTTCTCGCGCTGAATCTTAATATCAGAGTGCGGCGGTTACCACCTCGTTTAAGCTTATCAAATGGTTTGGAGCGAACTCTTTTTTTCCAAGAAAAAAACACGACCCCCCCCCGAATTTGGTTTTCTTCAGAAATCCAAAATTTTTACGACCCCACGTTGCGCCGAGTCACAACCCTGCTCAACCCTGGTAGGTGCTCAAATTTAGAGCGGCACGGTAGATTGGGCTTGGCCAAGTACATCGCGCCGTAGTGCCCCCTTCCCGCTAAGATAGCACCCCAGAAACCTTCAAGCCTGATGCCCACTGTTGCTGGTCGCGGGATGTACGATCTCGCTCATATAGGGGTTCATCACCTCAAATAAACGCCGTGGCGACGTTTGAGCGAAAATGTTTTTATCTACTTCCGGAGTCGAAAAGTGGAATAGTTTCTTGTTTTTTCTCAATTGAAGGTTGTTTTTGTTTCCGCAGTTTTCATTTTTATCAAAGTTATATCGCTAATTGGAGCAGGGTTTTTTCATTTTTGCGTGATTGCCATTTTATGTACTTTGTCAATTATATTCGTACATCTTTCCCTTCATTGCTCAGACTATTGAATGTGCCGGTGCTACCCTCTATAAAACGGCGTAATTCACATCATTCGAGGCGCGAGCAGCATGCGCGACCCCTTGGCCTCCGTCTACCCTCCGCTCTCTCACTCTCTCTAACCTCTACTCCCCACCAGCACGCGTAGGAACCATGTGAATTTCGCCGTTTTATAGCCTGTATGTGGCCTGGGGGGGGCACTGTTGTAACTCACTTGGCCACGCCCATCTTTCTGTGCCGTAATGACTCTCTTGATTTAGGCAGGGGAGGGAATTCTTGGGTAGGTGCTCAAATTAAGTGCTGCACGGTGAAATGGGCGTGGCCAAATGCATCGCGCCACAGTGCCTCCCCCCAGGCCAAATATCACCAATGTGCCAATTGTCTACACCGATGCGCTCCGATTCTTTCGTTTTTTGATTCTGAATCACCATCTGCTTCATAAATCACTGTCTATGTTGATTGCGGATTTTAAATCCTGTGTTGGTTTAGGGGGAAGCTATAAAGTATGGTTGCTAAATCAGGAGTCTTTTCTGTCCTCATTGTGTCTGCACGCAATTATAGCTGCTGTCGAATTCTCTTCGGAGAGCAGGATATTTTGACTACGAATAGTGTCGACTGTTCGAATACTTTGAATTCCAAAGTGATCGAATATCCCGAAAGCAAACGATTTCAGGTGTTATCGCAGTGGGGGGGGGGGGTGGCACTTTGGCGCGATGCATTTGGCCGCGCCTATTTCATCGTGCCGCGCTAAATTTGAGCATCTACTCGGGTTTCCCTCCCCTGCCAAAATCAGGAATCATTACGGCACGGGAAGGTGGGCGTGGCTATTTGCAACACCATAGTGGCGCCCCTCGTGATAGCACCCGATTTGCTTCTCCGAATGAAAGGCGTATTCGAGAAACCGAAAATTGAAATTGCGAACAGATCGAAAATTTGTGTATAGACGGTTCATTCGATATTCGACTAATTCGTGTATTCGAGTTACTTGAAGGGTGCACACCAGGGATGAGCGGAATAAAAATATGAAAATTCGGAAATCGGTTTCCGGATTTAGCAGCAAAAATTTTTTCTCGGGTTTCGGAAATCAGGCGCGAAACGCCTAAAATGCGCGGAAATGCTGTTTTCGGAATGCGGAACGCGAAATGTCAAAAATGCGCGAAGCTGCAAGTTTCGCAACGCGAAATGCGGAAATCCGCTCATCCCTGGTGCACACGTATGTGTTAGTCATGGGTATGCTACTCTAATTTTTAAATGAGTATGTACTTCGATTAGACACCTAAAAATATAGTAAATGAATGAGTTTTTCGAATATAGTATTTCAAAAGCCGGATTTTTTGAAATTCCAAACACTGTCCTCTATTCTATTCACGGTTGAGCAGGTCGTTGCGACCGGTCACAAAAAATTCAGCCCCCCCCCTGTCGCCCGACATTTTTACGAACCCCCCCCCTGCTTGGGATAGAACAAATTTACGGCATTGCCACACATTTAGACTCATTTTATCTTTTATAACTCTCTATATGAGCTTTAGAAGCTTGGATTAAGAATAAAAACGTGAAAAAAAAAGAATTTACTTACTACTTACTCACTACGCGACTCAGTACTCCTACCTTTCGAAGTGATTTGGAGATAAATTCCAATTTTTCCAAAAAAAACGAACCCCTCCCCTAAATTCATTTTTCTCAAAATCTTCCGATTTTTTACGACCCCCCCACGTTGCGACCTGTCGCAACCCCGCTCAACCCTGATTCTATTCGATTAAATATTCAAGATTATTCGCTCTCGAATTTCCGAGTTATCCAAACGATCATGAATAGGTTAGGAGTCTTTGAGTGATTGAATTTTCGAATGTGGTGACTCGAATCTGGCCCGATATTCGGTGAATCCATGATTCCCTTTCCGAACGAATCGAATATGAAAAAATACAATCGATCCGGCTACCCAAGTGAATTGAGTATTCTAAAACCTAAGACCGATATTTCGTAATGATTAAAACATGCGAGTACTCGATTCATTCGGTATTCCAATAGCCGAATGGTATTGAGCATTGATGGATGGAATAGGTAGGAGATTAGTGATGATAGATGTATTCGATAGTATTATCTCAATTCGAGTTAATTTTTTGATGCTCGAGTATTCAATCGATTTTAATAGAGGACAGTTTCCACCGGAATTCCGTGGTTCATCATTTTTTTTTCAAATTTTCCGTGTTCGCGTGTACCGTTAATATTACTGTTCCCTTTTCTCTCTGTCATACCATATCGTTCAATTATATTATAATTGGTAATGAGAACATCCACTGCAGGGTCACGCGGGGTTACAAAATTACGCAACGGGGGTGTCGCGAAAAATTTGGCTCAAAAGTTAAGATTAGGGGGTCGCTAAATTCTGGTCCAAAACTGAAAATTGGGTGAAGATATCCCGGGACTATCCTAAACGGGGGGGGGGCACTCAAGATTCAAGTCAGAAATTTAATGAACCACCTATATATAACGCTATCAATCGAAATATTTCTATAGAATTTCATCAACAACAATTTCACGTATTTTTTCCAGAGGTTCCCTTTTCTACTTAAGTTTTGCTCACCGTTTTCCAGTGTGGAGAGATGAAACCTCCAACAGACGATATTGTCATATGAGTACAACTTCTGAAACTTATGGCCTACAACCATAAAAAATACCACCCATCACCACATACTGTGCAACATGTGAAAACTCGATATTATTGATCATAAGTATTCGATTTTGCATGATGAGAAGAGTTTCCCAAACAAGGGACTTGGAGCGATCAACAATCAAAATTCACTGCGGCAGTTTGTGCAACAGGAAAAAAATCGATATTATTGATTGGTATCAATCGATAATGTTGGATAAGTGAAACTCCCGAACCAAGAGACCCACAAACTTCAACAATCACCACTCCTTGCCGAATTTAGTGCAATAAGCGCGGAAATCGTGAATATTGATTTTTGATCGGTGACCTGTCATGATTACGAGTTCAGTAATTACCCGAATGAACTGTGTTAATTGCCTGCAGATCTATCCACGAACCCACGTCTCCACAGCATGGCCAAGCAGTTTTCGCGCTTCACGGCTAATTCAGTATGTAGACCCACGATTTTAAAGTACCCTTCAAAGTTAAGATATCGTTCAAATTGAAACAGGAGCCACCTGCATCCATTTCCAGCCTCCTGTCCAAAAATGAGCTACCTAGCTCAATTTTAAGTGTACCAACAAGATCGTGAACGCCAACCAAAAAAAAGACAAGGAGATTAACACCAGAACCGAGCGGTTTTTCAATTTCTCTCAAAAATCAGGAAACCATTCCAAACCATTTTAAGGCGTTTAGGCCAACTTTTCGCACTCTTTTCAATGCGATTTAAAGGTAATTTCTACGTTCACTTTTACCTTAGAATTCGGAAAGCGGTTGAGCGTGGGGCCGGCTCAAAGCCAAATCGGGTGCGCGCTTCGCGCGCCACAATTTGACGTTTCGGAGCAGCTGATAAGCTCTAACAGAAGTGGTGTTTATCAATGGAGGTTCGACGCCAACCTTTTGAAAAGGTGGGAATACACCAATTCTCTGAATTGCGCCTCATCATTGCTCCCTCAATCCATTTATCACAATGTGTTACGATTTTTGGCCAAAATCTCGTAAAAAAAAGAAATAGTAAATCGTAAAAAAATTGCCAAAAGGCCGTAATTCGTAGTTGCGCACAGCTCTGGTGAAAAGGGCAGGGTGGGGAACAAACGAACTGTCAATGAGATAAATAGTAAAAATCGGAGACTTAGTGAATTAGGCATCTCAATTCACCACAGTTTCCTAAATTGATATATTGATATTTGTCATTTGCAGTGATTACGAGCGAAGAAAACACATTCTCTCTGAGAAGCAGGCGGTAGGAGTTAACTGTTCGTGAGGGCTTCGGGTTTGTATTTCGTCGCAGTCGAGACTGCATCACTATTGCTGTCATGATGTATTGAAATTTTAGTAGGGTCCGTGAGATTTCCTACTTCGACGCCCACGCGGACACTTGTGATTTTTGAAGAGAATTTTCATTGCTGAAAGTGTTGTTTGATTGCTGCACAGTTAATTTGTTGATCCGCTATGATATCATTTTTTTTTCTACATCAAATCCTAGAATCTTTCTTCCATGGTAGTTTGATACTCTTATCCTTGCATCTTTTATCTGACTAGCTTTTACCAGTAATGGCTCCTCCAGAGCTTTAAAAAGGCAATGAAGTGCTTCCTAAGTACCAAGGTGTGACACAATTAGGCTTGAAGGGCATATCATATCTATGAATGGTTCTCAGCGAGGAGATGTGAGCGCTGAATATCGTACGAGGTGTCACAGGCAGGACCTACGTAGATGTCACCGGCCCCAGACACGTCTAGATGGCATCGAAGGGCTTTACAAACAAGGCCTCCTATCCCCATCTCAAAACATCGAACAACAAAGTATAGCTGTGAAAACGCGCCCTTAACCGACGTGTCCCCAATTCTCTTACTTGAGATTAGCCATAGTAATTCTCGTCCATCAAGGCTGCTGATGAGCAAATACTACAAGACCACCATTGTCGTATGCATTGTCTACAATACCCTGTGACACATAACTACGACATTCAGCGCTCTCAACCCTCGCTGCCAATCGTTTTTGGATTTGGTATGTTTTTCTAGCGTTGTATGATATCTTAGTACTTAGCGTGAATCTTAACGCATCTTTGAAGACCTGAGGAAACGGCTGTTGGTGAAAGCTAACGAGATGAAATCTGCGAGAAAAAGCGTATCAAACTAGCATAAAAGAAAGATTCTAAGATTTGGTGTGGGGAAAAATGGTAATTATATCATATTTGATCTACAAAAGAACTATTAGCTGCACTTTCGGCTCTAAAAATTCTGTTGGAAGACTGCGGGCGTCTTTTGTGCGTCTTAGTAGGCGCTTCCTGAGTTTTCGCTAGTATTTTGAGACGCTCTGTATATAGGATTTTAATTTTTCCTTTCTGTGAATCTGGTCATTGGTGTGACGGTGCTTGTGAATTAATGTTTCTGTTGATTAGTTGATTAATGAACTGTTACTGTTTTGTTTGTAAATTTGAGATGAAATATATTTATATGAACTGTTATATCGTTATTTGTAATACAATGAGTGTATCGAAAATGAAAATTCGAAATCGTAATAATTTTCAGTAAAACGAGTAATTTACCAGTAACTTTTAGTAAAAAAAAGACTAGTAAAAAACTGGTAAATTTTAGTGAAAATACGAGTAAAATACTAGTAAAATTTACTAGATTTCGAATAAATTTTAGAGATTTACGTGAAATTTTCGAATAATCTTTGCCCAAATCTAGTAAAATTCTCTGGTAATTTGCTAAATTTTTGTCGTAATCTAGTAAAATTTAGCCGTAAATTTCCATTCTGAGGAGGTTAGAGACAGCGAAAGGGCGCATGACAGACGGAGGGAGCAGAATCGCGCGCGCCGCTAGCGCATTTCATGCTAATACTGTGAAATAAGAAATAAAACACCTTGAGTGGCTCCACGAATGCACCAAAGCTAATGCCGGCGCGGACCTTCAACAAGATTAAGGGGCCATCGATGGCTTTGCTTTGACAGTAAATGGGGAGCATTCGAATCATGCAAATAAAAATTAGAAAGGTACTTGGCTTTGAATGAATACATTTTTTGCCCACAAAACGCGTCCAAAATGTCAATGCTACAACAGAAAGATCATTATTAAAACATCAAGCCATTCGAAAAAAGTTATATTAAAATTTTTCACTTTTTACTAAAAAATTATGGAACCCCCTTCAAACGCGAGCGAGCAGTAAATTTTTTACACACTTGACATGATCTGTGACATGCAATGAATCATAAAACAAAACTAACCTTAAAGGCAGCGTGCGCGCTGAAGACCAAATTCTTGTTTTTGTGTTATATCGCTCAAGCGGACCTTAATAAGGCCACTCACCAAGCTTGCAGTCTTAAAATTGAACCGGAATGGAGTTATTTCCAGTTGAAAACGTCTTTCTGGGTTCGGGGGTTGGCCTTTGGGTCGATCATCTGTTACGTCCGCCCACCAAATGAGGAAAGAAAGTAATTGATCAGCAAGTGATATAGTACAAATGAGTGAAAGTTGGTGAAATATATCATATGATTATGTCATGACAGTCTTTTCTGCACACATCGGTCAATCTTTCCTCCCCCAAAAATCAGCTGAAAGAGAGACGAACGGGATTTGATCAGGAGTTCATCGGTCAACACAGCGATTCGTAGCGATCGACTTCTCCTTTCTCATGCGTCGATTGGTTGGATTGGGTCTGAAAACGAAGAGAAAGGGGTCCGGAAAAGCAGTTTTCACTAACTTTTCCGCGGTTCTCTAAAGGTGGCTGTGGTGTAGGATACTAGAGCTTCCATTTTACATTGAAAACTCAAAAACGAATTTCATCGCGAACGATGCCTTTAAAACAATGATGAGAAAGAAAATCAGGAAAAATAAGCAGAAATGCCAGCGTTAGCCGAAAAATAATCAGGTGATTGAATTCGATTGATTGGTGCCACCCTAAAAGACGGCCAACGTGTTTCAGCAATGATCTCTGTTGCAACATTGCCTGTATCCGTGGCAGAAGCCGTACAAGATTATCCCTCCTATCACCTTTCAATTTTAGAGATGGGCTGCCGTTCTCGAATCGAAATAGCTGGTCCTGTTATCCATTTTTCCAAACCTGCTCCTTCAATTGAGCTTTCATTTGCCCCTCAGTCTGTATGGTCAAGACCGTTTTAATTTCGCCCTGCTAACCGCGAGAAAAAAAACCCTCCAGAGGAGTTTTTCGTTGGCCGCGAGCTCGTCTCGCATTTCAGCACTATTTCCGTGCTCTCTGTGAGAGGATGTTGAACGCGAACTTACCGCGAGGATGCCACATAACGGAAATTCTGAGAAAAAAGAGCCCTTAAAACGTTTCGAAGTCGTTGTCGCTTTCACAATTGTCGCTTTTTCGAGGCGTTCTCATTGAAATTGTATCAAATGCCTACCACTGGGGGATACAAGGGTGGAACTAGAGCTAATTCTCTCCTAACTATAAGGAGTCTTCCTCAGAATCTGAGGTGGTAGTAAATGGGGTGTTAAACGCGAACAAACCGCCACCTCCAAGCCGCCAACATACCGCGACATAGATGCCTCTGAGCCGCCAGTTTAACGCGAGCTGCCCCACGTAAGAGATGTCAGATTCATACGAGCCGTCAGGCTCCCGCGACCTTCCTCACGTGAGAAGATGAATTCGATTTCCGGATGGTGAAAATACAGTAGGTTGCAAACTTAAAGTGTAGCAAGGGATAGAGCAGATAGTGAATTGAGAAGCTTTAAAACCGGAGTTTCAGCACTAGAGCTCAGAATTTTTTATGAGCTTTGTCAATTTTTAGAACCATTCTCGGAAACACATGCTAGGTTAGTTAATAGCTTAAATCACCAGATGTGTGTGATCTTACAAGATCTCACGTTTGCGGTAACTCTTTTCAGCGTTACCTGAACAAATATCTTTCTAAAAAGAATTTCAAGCGAACAAAATTTGCAAAATCCCTGGATGAATTAATGAAAAGGCGCACTTTTGAAGGTAACACTAGGTGCGACAAATACCTTCCGAAAATCGTCGAGTAATGAGTAGTGAGGGTGTCCTGCATCCAACTGAAATGGATAATCAGAAAGCTAAAAGAATAATTGAGTAAATAGTCAATTTTCGTTTTTGGTATGAGTTCAAGTGTTTTTTTGGAAACGTGAAATTGAAGTCTCACGTTCGAGATTGGGGCGATTGTGCGGTTTCGGTCATTGGTGAAATTAAAACAATGAAGTGTTTGCAGTCTTCTCAAATTGAAACTCATCATCAGCTCCCGGTTGATGTTGAAAATATATAGAAAAGACTGTTATACGCTCATATGCGCATCATGCAGGAAAGAGATTCCGTGCAAATACTGCAAGGTAAGAATTGAAACAATTCGAGTGGCTACACCAATGAACCTAATCAAAAGCGTCGCGGATTCTCAAAAAAAATAAGGGACCAACGATGGCACTGATCTGGCAATGAATGGAGAGTTCTCGAGTTTTTCAGTAAAAGGAGAACAAAAATAGCTGGCTTTGAAAACAAGTTCACATTGGTTTGCTACAAAACTCGTCCGATACGCCCGGACTAATAGAGACCTTACTAGAGCATCAATATACACATAAAATACAGAAACATATATATATATATATATATATATATATATATATATATATATATATATATATAGCCTATGTAGGATAAGCAAGGAAGAGGAAAATAACCTGAACATAGCAAAGCGGAAGAATTTTAGAAGGAAAATAGGAAAAATTAGAGAAGAGTCGGCGCTGGCCGAAAAATTAACAGCTGATTGGGAGAGATTAGCGCCACTATGGAAGACGGCCAACGTGTTTCAGCAATCATCCCTGATTTGTTTTCGATCAATCGTCGCCCGTTTCCCTGGCGGAAGCCGTTACGAGACTTGTCCTTGACTTACCTTTCAGTTTTGAAGATTGGCTGACGTCCTGAATCAAAATGGGTATCTTGCTAGCCGCGAAAAAAAACTCCTTGGGAGAAGTTTTTCGTTAGCCGTGAGCTCCTCTTGCATTTCAGCACTATTTCCGTGCTCTCTGCGAGAGTATGTTAAACGCGAACTTACCGCGAGGATGTCACATGTCGGATGTTTAGAGAAAAAACAGCCCTGAAAACGTTTTAAATCGCTATTTTTTCGTAACAAAGGTTACAATAGTCGCTTTTTCGAGGCGTTTTCATTGTAAGTGTAACAAATGCCTACCACTGTGGGATGTTAGGGTGATACTAGAGCGAATTCTCTCCTAACTATTAGGAGTCCTGCTCGTGGTTAAAATCGGGTTTAGCGCGAACTTAACGCCTGTTGAACTCGCGTTCAAGAGCCCAATTACTACCACCCCAGATTTCTTCTTCCAAGTGTACGACCAATCCTGCGCGAAATGCAAAAGTTACCAGGAAACAATTGAAAACGACGAAGAAATTGAGCGATTAACGAGTTGAAGAAGATACAAAAAGTCGTTGATCGCATGTTTTTTATGAATATTATTTCTCATCGATATGCATTTGCGTTTTTCCTGTAACATACTCCATTGAATTGCTATCATGACTGGAAATTTCATATCAAAAGATGAAATTGATAGTCCAAGGGGAGCAAAGACGATTGAAAAAGAGCCGTTGTCAAAAAATTTTGTCCACCATTGTATGTAAGCTTGAGCATTGAAAAAAAGTTCCCTGGATTTCATCGTGATGTTAGCTTTGCGAATTGATGTGCATACCTAACCATGAATTGCTTAAGGATAACAACAGTATTTTAGCTTTTGATGCAAAAACAGCAGCAGGATGTCATTAATGAGCAACTGAAACAGCTTCAGTCATCCTATGGAAACAACGAACAACTTGGGAATGATAATACCGTTGGTGGACGGGTCAGCACTCTCAATCTATGATTTTAAAGGCCGAAGTCGAAAAGTAAGAAATCACTTCTTTGTTCTTCAGGTACTAACTGCACGTGCTAAAGGAGTGAAAACACACGAACCAGCTGCGCCCAAGCAAAGTAGGTTCAGCAGTGTGGTGTTATGGCGTCTCGACCCAAGTTTTCAGAACCTTGCAATTAAACATATTTAAGTAATTGACGATGATGATATTATAACAAACGACGAGCACTTGCGAGAGTACTTCAAGAATAAGTACGGCATACAGCTCACTACTGGAGCCAATGAGCTGACCACTGAGGAGAAGGAAACACTCAGGTAACGTCAACGACAGGGATGTGCGTAATAGAAATTTTGTAAATTGTTAGTCGTTAGTCGTTCGACCGGCCGAAACCCTCGTAAGTCGTTAGTCGTTAAAAATCTAGGCTTTCAAAACAAGTACGGTTGATGCAGAAAAAAGCCCTTAAGAATAGAAACAAGGGAAGGCATGAAGAGATGATTGTTTTCCGAAACATTCATGGCCATTAAAGAAACAAATCATTCCTTGTTAGAGAACATTGTTCTAACTGCAAACCTACAAACACATAATTAAAAATATCTCCTGAACCACTCCGACATCGCTGCACGAAAGCATAATACTCGAGAGTGTGTGTTTATCTATTTTTGTGATTTTTTCGGTAAGAAAAAAAAACAATATGGGAAATCGATGAAATCTAGAACTCTCAGCTTTTTTCCCGGGCAAAATTTGCCATTCGATGTTCTTTTCGATCTACCCGATGGTGACAACACTGACAATTGCACCGACTTTGCACTAATTGTTCTTTGCTCGACGTCGCGAGCCGAGCGCTTGCGTGGTTTACAGCTTGCTCCTATAATGGTGAAAGGTCGGAAGAAGTCAGCAGTGAAAATCGTACCCCTGTTAGGTCCCAGCACCAAATCATAGAAGTCCCATATCTCGAATTTATGACTGAAAATCGAAGGACGGCACCCTTTACAATCCATTCATCGGATAGTGTTCCCGTCGTTTGACAAATGTGGCCTGCAGGCACCGCTCCATATTATCACCTCTATTAGTGCCTTCTGCCATCTCCGCTGGAGCCGGTCAGTGCCGGAACCGGTCCAGTGAGCCTATCATAAAGTCGCGCGACCGACGCGAATTCGCATACATAGGTGCTGGGCCTAACCTTGCGCAACGCTCGGTGGGGTTTTAATGTGGGGGTTCCATAGCTGCCTAGCAGATTCATTGGAAATTATAAATACTGAAGGCTATGGTTATTCTGTACCATTCATCTCGAACAACCAAACAGGGTAATATGTATCAATCCTGCTGTAAGCCTTGGGTTGGAGGGCGATTCAAATGACTATTGACTTTCTAACGAATTCTAGAATTGCTTACGAAAATATTTTTATTTTCGTTAGTCGTTGGTTGTTAGTCGTAACACCCAAGAAGCCCGGTAGTCGTTAAATTCGTTAGTCGTTAGTCGTACTTACGCACACCCTGGTCAACGACATAAAAACGCGTTCATTGATTGACTCTCTACCCATTAATATGAGCTTACACAACATCCATTTGTTCACTGGAGCATGTGAAAAACCATTTCCTTTCCATTCTTCACAAGAAGATTGGTCAAAGTTATGGTGACCTTGCCATGTAAGGCCCCCGCAAGGCTTTGTCGAAAAACCGATCGAGTCCGACTGAGTCCAGGCAGAAAAATAGACCTCGGTGCATTGTACAGGCTATAAAACGGCAAAATTCACCTGGGTCCGACGCGCGCTGGTGCGGAGCGGAAGTTAGAGACAGTGAGAGAGCAGAGGGCAGATGGAGGCTGAGGCGTTGCGCGCGCCGATCGCGCCTCGAATGATCTGAATTACGACGTTTTATAGAGGGTACCCGCCCGTGTGCGTGCGTGAAACACCATTTTCGACTAGGTGAATTGCGGTCAGCAGCAGACGGTCGCAGTTGGGCTCAAGGGTGGATTTTTCTGCACCTGTCTGCTATTACTTCGGTGCGTATCGACTGGGTGGGACCCAATTCATCGACCATCTCTGACGGCGGCCTAATAGATGGAATTCACAGATGTTATTTCAGAGCCCTGAAGAAAGTTCTGTCCGAAAATAAAGACGCAGCAATTGAAGAAGGTGTATTCAAGACCATGGATTCACTCAAGAGGTGAGGAGATACAGCCTATACTCCTGTTAGACGTCGATTACACTTCAACCGGCGAGCGTCGCGGCGGAGTGCGATTCTATAAGGGATCGCTTATAATTCTTCCACTCAGCGGCGCGGTGAAGTGCCATCCTATAAAATCGATCGTGCCGCGCGATCAGTTTAATATAAATAAGCTTCGCCGCGCCGCTTGGCGGCAGAAGTATAAACGATTCCTGAGTAAGCCGGATGTAGCGGCGCTGATGGCAGCGTCACGGGCTCGAAGCAAGTGATAGGTGAGTTTTCCTAGTCTCGCAGACGACCTTCATTTTATTGTTTTGAATTCTTCGTCTTGTATTCAGTCTGATGGGTCTATTGAATATGAACAGAACCAAAAGTCGTCGGCGAAACCACGAAAACCCGCTTGTGATCTGCTTCAAGCTCGCGGCGTGGTCTTTCGTGCCACTCAACGCAGCTTCCTTTCTGGAGGTTATGCTATAAGTATGCATAGTATATTGTTTTTGGCATAGGAGTTCAAAGATGGGCAGTGGTTCGAGTCTGAAGATAAGTGTGTATTCAATGCCGAAACATGTTGCGAAACGAGAGAAAATGTGATTCAAACAGGAAGAAGTCATGAGGAATGGCTCAATTCGACGCGACCAGCTCTAGCGGGGAACATCGGGTAAAGGCAAGGATCGGTCAAATTTTGACACTACCGAAATTCGGGTTGGATAGATTGAGCTGGCCTAGCTGAACCGTCTCGACGTTCCACACACTCTATGCTCTTACTTCTGTGCATGATAATTATGGCCAGAATGACCGGTAATTATAACCTTTCCCGCTCATATGAGTCCTGGCGGAGCAAGCAACGGAGCAGTCGGTCATGGCAAAATATGACAGAGTTGAGAAGATTTTGATATTATGAGCTTGATAAGCTTTGCCTCGATCGGTCAAAAATGGGGAAGAGAGGCTATAAGCATCAAATTTGAAGAATGCGCAGACGCTGGCTGAAACACTATCGATGGACACACTTTTCTGACACAGTAGTTGACAGAAATGGCTGGAATAAGAAGACCGTTTAAATGCACTTTTCGCACATTCCTTGGGACTACAGGTAGCACAACATCGGCATGGATCCTGAAGAGACGTTGCGTTCCTCATTGAGGGATGGCGCAAACTCGGTGCACCAAAGTTATAGCATATGGCGCCGAGTTTGCGCCAACCTTCAACAGTGAACGCAAAGTCTTTCCAGGATCCATGCCGACGTTACGTTCCGACTCAGTGGTAAATCTCTGGATCGAAATTGTGACCGGACCCTGCTTTTGACAGTTTTCGCGATATAAACGGTTGCTGTGCTGTTCTCATTACGAGGTGACTATTAGAAAAAAAGAAAACATGCATGTGAAAAGTGGGAGAAAAAAACGCCTAGGAGGAAGTTAGGACGGCTAATTATAGGTGTCCGCACGCCCTCTCCAATTAAAGGCAGTGTCCGCGATAAATTTCGTCCTCGGGTTTTGGCCGGAATTCGAAAGTTCAGGGTCTCATTGGAGCACTGGGGTCGAAAGAACGGACGAAAACGAGCCCGAAAGAGCTCCATACCGCTCCGAAGTCCGATCGCGGTCGAGTTTTCCGAGGAACATTTGGTCCGCTTCTTCATCAGCATTGGAGCGCGAGCACGGTTGAGTTTTAGCATTGGGGCGCATTTTCGCACGCTGTCTACTTCAGGAACATGCCCGCGCAACTCATCCACCGTTCAAATGTGGCTTTCAAGAAGAAGAGCTGATTTTGGATCTTTCGCAGCGTTTTTCTATGATTCTTTCTTCACTGATGAAACTGTCAGACTCTACACCTTCGTTTTCTGGTCGAAACTCGAAAACGATTTTTATCGTGGACACTGCCTTCAAAAAAGATTTTCATGAATGCTCGCTTGTCCGCCATTCATTTTGCTCCTGAAGTGGTCAATAGTTTCCTAAAGTGGCTAGCTATTACTTCAGGAAGAAAATAGATGACGGAAAGAACAAACATTCATCAAAATTTGGTTGGTTAGGCGCGGGCGGAAAATTAAATTAGCCGTCCTATTTTGCTCGTTCGTTTTCGCTCCGACTTTTCACTCGTTGTCCCTTTTATGGTAGCGAGATCTACCTTCTGATGAAAATAGCACAACTACCGTCAATATCGCGAACTCTGCCTTTTATGTCGGCCAGATTTTGTGGTCAACAGTGTTCAAACGCCCATGCGCAGAAATTTTACGCAAACGGTTTGATGCTAGAAGCAATCTTGTGAACCTTTGTCCCTTTCTATTAGCGAACATCGTTTCAGTAGGATGAATGCCTCACGACGTAAAGCGAGTCGATTTCCATCCAGGTCAGCAACTTCTTCAGTTTGCCCACAGTGTATCCCGCATAATATCACGATGATGAGAGGAGCTTGGACACAGGTTAGTCCCTATTGCGTGCTCTTTGTTAGAATTGAGGATTCATCAGGACTTGACTGTGAAAGGAATGAGGGCGTTCGCGAGATACTCCACCCCATTTCCATGTTGTATCGATCTGGATGTCTAACTTTTTTCTCTTTATCTCGTTGTTCCGAAGTAATCGACTCCCTCGTTTTGAAGGATTTCGAACGAGTTACTCTTCGTTCCGGTTCTGGTCCCATTGAAGGATAACGATACGACACGTTGTTCATTCTTTGACAGGGTACAAATTCCCGAATGTGGGTTAGGACCTGCTGACGTAGCTTAGAAACCCAGAACCTTTCTCTGACTTGCGCTATTGCGTGCGATGTGCTCAGGTGGAACAGAAGGTGTGCTTTACTCACAATACACTGTCCTAGTGGAGTTTTCGCCACAATGAAGAATGGTTTCTTTATGGTATCGGGTATTTCGGCTTCCTCCAGCCAACCGAAACATTGCAGAAATCCTTCGCCGTCCGGTTTCAGGTTGAGATTCTTGTTGAAGTTCCGAATTTGATCCGTATCGTGTACCTTTTGATGATTCCTGACGATCACATCCATTGCTTGTTTCCTTTCCGTAGCGCTGTTGTACCGTTCTCTGAAATCGTGTGACAACTCTGGAATGGTGGCTTCTATTTTCGAAATGCTTCGTTCTCAGAATGGTGGTTAGACGTCGGAGGAATCGAAGAACAAAGGCCACAGCTGTTTCTGCGGAAGTTAGCGTATTATATCTCCTCCAGTCAAGTACATAATTCGTCGACGGTCTTTTGTGTATAGACTGACATTGATACATTCAAGGAAAGATCCTGTTCTTGAACTTCTCCCATTTTGTCCTCGGGAAGAAAAAATCATTTTTTTCCTTCATCCAATTCTCCTTCGGGTTACTTCAGAAATGCTGGCCCTGTCCACCACATGTGCAAATTTCACTTCCTCCGCGCTAACTCCTCTTGTTGCGCAATCAGCTGGGTTTTCTTTTGTGTCTACATATCCGAACTTTACAATGGTGTCGATTTCTTTCACGATTTCTCTTATTTCTCTAATTCGAGTTTTCACCTATACTCCTGATTCCTTTCGGTGTCGGATACCTTGACAATCATTTCAGCGTTATTTGCGAATCTGAGAAAAAGGTTATTGACAATAGTGCGACTTTACACCGTAACGCCTTGTGCAACATTAAAGCTATCCTTGTCGCCAGAGTTGTGGCATTCATCTCCATTTTCGGTATTGCTGGACGATCTCTCAGGTTCGGTAACCGTGATTTTGCCATCAAAACGTGTGACGTCGAGTCGTGAATGAGGTAAGCGCATGCAGCCATGGCGTTAGCACTTGCGTCTGCAAAAACCGCAAGTTTTGCCGTGGAGTTTATGGGCGCTGCTATACGCGGCAGAATGTACTCACATCCTGAAGCTGCATTTGTGATTTCCCTCCATTCGCGTTCGTATTCTTCGGGAAGTTCAGTGTTCCATTCAAAACCTTCATGCCAAAGTCGTTGTAGGAAAAGTTTGCTTTTCAGGAGAATTGGTGTCAACCAGCCCATAGGATCGTATGTTGATGCCAGTTGCTCAGAGACGCTTCTCTTTGTCAATTGTGACCTTTCAGAGAATTTTCCTTCGATCTGCAAAGTGTGATTTTTTGGATTCCAAACGATCCCTAGCACCTTGGTGTTTTTCTGGAAACTCCTGTCTTCTGTTGGTATCTTGCTGTTGACGTCCTCGTTGTTTGTCTGGAAGCCTCGCAGATTCATATTCATTTCCTTGAACATTGTCTTTGAATCACGGCACTTCATCACCGCTTCTTCTTCCGTTGAGGCTGTTTGGATGACGTTGTCCACGTAGACATTCTCCAAGATTTTCTGTGCGAGATCTGTATGATGCGAGAGAGAACTGAGGTGGTGCTTTATTGTTCCTCCCAAGAGAAATAGAAATCACTTCAATACGAAAGGAACTCGTGTGAAACGATACTCTACCACGTTCGTTCTCGTTGGAGGCTGTCTGAAATCTCGCACCCATAGGCAGCGAATGGCATCCCTATCGTCCAGCTGTAAATGAACTTGGAGGAACGCCTTCTCCACATCTGCAATAATTGCTATTTTCCCGACTCGGAAGCGTAGCAGCATATGAAGCGTTGTGAATAGCATTACTGGTCCTCTGTGCAAAACTTTGTTGAGAGATAGTTTGTCCTTCAGATCAGCTGAAGTGTCGTATACAACCCGGAGTTTCGTGAATTCCTTGTTTGGCGTGATCACTGCTTGATGTGCGAGGTAATGAGTGACAATATTCGAAAACTGTTGAGTTTCTGGTACTTCCTCAAGTATTCCTTTGTCTACTTGTTCCGCAAAGTTTAGATGATACTTTTCGAGTAACTCTGGACTATTCTTAAAGGCACAGTCCAACTTCAGTATCGATTTTCTGGTTTTCTCCCTATCTTGAGAACGGTCCCACGCTGATTCCAATGATTGTTTAAGACCCCTTAGAAACGGAGTTATGACCCCTCCAAAGCTGAGCTACGGAATTATGGTGGACGAATTTTCCGAGGCTTGTTACATCCGTCATTTCCAACCTATGTATGCGAGTCGATCAGAATAAAGAGGGAGGCTGAGAATGAAGGAAAGAGAGGGTCTATTGATCAGAAATCATCTCTCATCTCACCACTGTTGAGCTCGAAAGATTGTAAAAGGGGTGTGCCAAAGTGGCTTCCGGGGGTGGGCGCCCCAGGGTGGCTTCCTCCTATATCTCGCTTATTTAGAGAAATTGAGAGCTCGCACTTGGCAGGTGTTATTTACGGTGGGTCTACTTCACAACTGTATGGAAATCTCAGATTTCGTCACTGAGCTTGGACAGTGCCTTCAAGCCGCGTCAGTGTTAAACACAGCCTTTTGTACGCAAGCGACAATTTATCAGGGAGAAAACTGGGATCCTCACTTCATGGAAACCTTACCTGGTAACTATACATTAGATCCGACTCACTCATTTTCGGATATCCATCCGAATGAACCGAATTTTTCATGACTCAAAATCCGATTCACCGAAATACGTCGAAATCCGAATGATCCAGAATCCAAATCACCGAAGAAACGTCAAATCCAAGTGATCCAAAATCCGATTCACCGAAAAAACGTCTAAATCCGAGTGATCCGAAATCCGATTCACCAAAAAAAAAAACCCAAAATCCGATTGATCCGAAATCTGAATCACCGAAATGTGCTATGAGTCGGATAATGATTCGGATACCGAATATCCGAAATATATCATGATTCGCATCGGATAATGAGTCGGATATGGGTAGATTCGGCTGACATGCTGTTACCCAAAAAAAGTGTATCTAATGTCACGACTTGATATTTCATTCTACTGTAGCCCTTTGAGTTGTTGACGGACCGCTCCCTGTTGACAACTCGAATTGCGCACATCGTCAGCCGGAGACGTGCCCGTTGCCCCTGTTGTCCTTGTTGTCTGGCTGTTGATATTTCAATGTTTCCGGGCTGTTTACCTTGTTGTCGGGCTAGTGACATTTCGATTTGTCGCGTTTAGCGGCCTATTTAGCAGCAGTCCACATCCTGCAGGACTGTTTGATCTAGCTCAGGAACTTTTTTACACCGACACGCGTCGCGGTCGGCACACCAACACGCATCGCGGTCGACACACCAACACGCATCGAGGGCGGCACACCGGCACGCATCGCGGTCAGCACACTGACAGGCATCGCGGCTGGGTCGCCCAGCCTCCACTGGGGCCGCCACCGGATGGGCAGGGCCTTCAGATGCAGGGCGGGGCCTATACCCCAAACCTGAGTAATTGAACAGGCTGCCCTGCATCCTATCATTTGAAGCATGCCTTTAAAGCTTCGTAAACTTCCCTTTTATCTAGAGCGCAAAAAGCAAAAACGCTAGCTGTTTAACAGCTCGACCAGACCATAACTAGCGGCCACGGCTCTGCCAAATATCGGCACGTTGGCCAGCGATGGCTCATGGTGGGCGGATCAACCTGTTGTAGGCGCCCCGGTTTGCATGAGACACTACAGACACACAATTGACGCTCAGAGTGAAATTTCCGGCGCATTTCTACGCATGGTCAGCGTAGATTCTGCGCATACAGTGCGTTCAGAAATGATAGGCTCACCCTGTAAAAATTCAAATTTCTTACTTCGGAAAATTTCCCGACACAAGTCCTTTACACATTATAGACGTGGGTACATCGTACATCGTTGTTGCTAGTATGGGACGTGGTACTTCTCTTGCTACTTCTTAACAAGCCCAGATTCGTGCCCTCGCCTCTGTTGGACTGAGTCAGCGAAGAATAGCGGCCCAAATCGGACGTTCGCAGCACTTTGTTGGGCAGTTTCTCAGAGATCCGGTTTCTCATGGAAAGGCGAAGTCTACCGAACGCCCTAAGAAGGTCACCAGTCAGGATGCCCGAACGATCAGTCGCCTATGTTCCAACAGCACGCTGTCGCTGAATCAAGTCAGGTTTGAATTCTCGCTTGATGTTTCGAAAACAACTGTCTGGAACGCCTTAAACGGCAATAAAACATCGTCCGCCAAGTGATGAAAAAGGCCCAGTCAATGTCCGCCAACCATGAAGAAGCTCGACTGCAATTGGCAATAAAGAACAAGGCCACCGACTGGACAAAGATAAGGCGATCTCCCATAAGCTAGGGTAACTAGAAAAATCAGCTTAAAATTATTCAGGTTATTTCCTCCGAGAAGAAAAAATTTAATCTTGATGGTCCTGATGGAACTCGGTACTACTGGAAGGATCTCCGCAAGGATCCGTTGATCCATAGCAGGAGGATTTCGGGGGCGGCTCGCTGATGTGTTGGGGAGCATTTTGCAGCGAAGGTGTTTTGGAGATGGCCTTCACTTTCTTTCGGATGAACTCGGAGGAATACCAGGAAACTCTGAGGACACATCTGCTGCCGCTCTTTTCTGGAATACGACGTCAGCGCTTCATTTTCCAGCAGGATAATGCTGCAGTACATGTGTTGAGGTCTACGAAATTCTGACTGGAGCAGCAGCGAATCCGTGTGATGGAATGGCCTGCGTGCAGCCCTGATTGCAACCCCATAGAGAATATCTGGTGCATAATTGTGCGCCAGGTTTATGCGAACAACAAGCAGTATGGCACTGTAGATGAGCTTAAAATTGCTGCTGTTCTCGAAGCCCGGACCAACCTTGATAAGAATGTCATATCAAATTTACCATTTCTATGCCTAAGAGAATTTTTGAAATCATTGCTAACGGTGGTGAATCTATATCGTACTAGATTTTATTGTTTGCTCACGTTTTGTTAAATAAATATTTGTTTTCGCACAGTGAGCCTAAAATTTCTGAACGGTGAAAAAACCGAGAAATCACCTTAAAATTGTTCAAAATCGTGGAGTATTCATAAGATTGAGTATGCACAAGTTTTTTGCACTGCTGAATTCAATGGTAAACAGTATGTATTGCCAAACTGTAAAGCGTTCTGAAAACCTCTATTTTCACAGGTGAGCCTATCATTTCTGAACGCTTTGTATAAGGCATTGATCCTCTTCGTTTGATTCGTTCTTGCGAGTATAATTGAAGGTACGATTGTCTCCCGAAAACCATGGGTATTGATTGAACGGGCAACCCTGTTCGAAGAGTTTCAGGCAGGAATTCACGGGTGTTTACGAAACTGGTGAACACATTTTCAAAAATAAAATTGGTTTGCAAATATTTTAGATATAAAGCTGATTATCAATGAATTTTTCTATCATGATTCGGTAGAAGACCTTTTTTTCTTGAAAATCTTCGCCAGAGTGCATTATATCCACTTGTATCCGACCGGATATCCGACTCGGATATTCGGATTCCGACTCACCGAAAAAAGGTCAAAATCCGAATGATCCAAATTCCGAATCACCGAAAGAACGTGGTCTTCGGATTGATCCGAGATCCGAATATCCGTTAAGCCTCTCTATTCAAATGACTCGGATTATCCGATCTTGTTATTTCGAATCTATCCATTTGAGTCGGATATCCAAGACCTTTGATTTTTGAGTTATCCGAAATTCGAGTATCCGGAATTTTTTGATTCGGATCCAATGTATACTGGTAACTATCTTCTGGAGTTCAATCGTCGATTGGAATGAATCCCATACCGCTTTGTCGATCTGCTCCTGTTCCTCGACCTTTGTTCCAGAAAAATCATGGAGTCCTGTCGATTCGAATTCCAGAAACCGTTCCCAGGTCTGGTCTTCTCCATGTGTTTCTGTTGAGAGAGTTGCCGCATTGGTCGTTGTTGGTGTGGTCGTAATTCCTTCACAACGTTCTCCTGCGACCAAGTAACTTAGTTGTGACGGAACCAAACGGATTCCTGAGGGCAATCTCCATGTTTGTTGCCTCCCTCCACCTAGTAGCGAAAATGCATAGCTGCAACCTAGAAGCACTTCCGGCAGAACATCTCGGACTTGCGGACTGATCGAAAGTTGAATGTCGTGTTTGGCCAAAATTCCTTGTCTTCCGAGGTAAACTTGTTTCGTTGGAGGGGTGCAGACAAGTTCTGAATTTTCGCAACTGAAAATTTGTGAGGGTTACCGGAATAGTCTCAGATCTGGAGATTCGCGATCCCGCATTGTTTTTCCATTGGGTGTTGGGATCCAAACGTGCTGATTTTCAGTGTGATGGTGTCAGTGTTCCCCAATTGCAACCGATCGGCTAATTCTTTGCCAACGAAGGATCGATCTGCTTCTGTGTCTAGTACGACATGCACTCGTTCCAGAGTTTGCAATCCGGGGTTCATCACTTGTGCTGCTCCAATTAATACAAAACTCTTGGTGAGCCCGTTTTCTTCTGTGTTTTTCATGCAAACAACTGCCTCGAAACTTTCTTCTTCCTCATCCGAACCTGTTGTTGCGAGAGCCGATGTCACGAAATTCTGTTTGGTTTGAAGAGGAGTCGGCTTAGCTTTCGTTTTTGACCATATTGAAGTGGTAGTTGTTTGTCTTTTGGCTTCGAAAAGTAATTTGCTGTATATTGAGGTATGTTGGCCATTCTTCTCGCAAGTTCTGCTGCTTCCTCTTTGGCATTCACTGGCAACGTGATCTGCTCCTCCACAGTTTCTGCAAAGCGAGCGCTTCTTCATCACTTCCATTCGTTCTTCCTTCGTTTTTACTGACGGACAACTATTCGGGGCATGATTCCTTTTGTCACAGTAGAAACAAGCGAAACTGGTATTGTTCTTTCTGTCTTCTTGTTGTTGCTCGCTTTCACTTGTCTTTCCTTGTCAGTTGCTGCGCGCAAATGTCGTCGTCAATGCTGCATAATCTTCCTCACGAGAATCAATGTGACGATGAACCTCCGATTCTGTGTTGATCTGAGAGCCAACTATGAGCAGTAGTTATCTGGTGGTCCACATTTCTCCTTCCGAAAGTTCTTGTCTTTTCCTCAACACACGCATCTGGATAGCTTCCGTGAACTTTGACAATACTTGTTTTTGGAGTAGTAAACTGCCGATTATTTCACCCTGAAGTTCCAGTTGGTTGATTAATGAGGGATTTTTTTCACATAACCTTCTCTGGTCTTCCATCTTCCTACTTTTTGCTCGACTACTTTCGAGTCTTTCTACGAGTTCTCTAGCAAGAAGTTGCTTGTTTCCGTACTTGTTCTTCAAGTGTTCTACTGCATCGCATACATTCTTCCGCTGACTTCGAAGTGCTTGAGCGACCCTCTTGCTTCTCCTCGCATAGCATCTAGCAGGTAGTTCGTTTTGTATGCATCAACCATAATTCGCGAATGCACAGAATGTTCGAAGGCACTCCAAAAGCTCTGCCACTCCCATATTCTTCCTACGAATTTCGGAATCGGTACCAAAGTGAGTTTGATTCTTGGAACCTCTTCGGAGTGTGATGTGATACTCAATTCCTCGAGTTGCACTTCCAGATCCATAATCCTTTCCTGAGCATGACCTAATAGGTACTGAGCCATCAATTAGTTGCTTGACACCTTGTCCAGGATTGCTTGAAATTGGGGGGAGGGTTTCACCATCAATTCCATCAGCTGCTGCAGTGTACTCCTGCAGAGCGTTGTCCGTGTTCCTTACGGCGACTTCCATCTTCTTTCTCAGAGTCGACAGCCGGATTTTCCGCTCCTGGTTTCGACTTCCGGTGCCCTCCTGTGAAAGAGTTCTCGATGCGGTCCTCTTCGAAGTCTACCGATGCATCATATAGTTCCTTCCAACTATTTATTGATGAACACACACATTATACAAAGCTGAGTGATCGTATATATCAGTGAGTCTGCATTCCATTACAAATTCCCGCGGAGATCATCTCGAGATAGTATGGGAACGAGATAGCGTGGGAACGTGACGGCGGACCATCTCGATCATAGAGAAAAGTCTCTATAGGCATGAGTAATCTGGGTGGGTATTCGGATAAGCTCGGTAGTATAATGTAGTTGTACACGAACGAAAATTATAGCTACGAACAGGTTTTCAGTTCCTTTTGCTCGTTTATAATCACATGAAAATTTCCTGCAACTTTCCTTTGTTTCGTTCGTTTATTTCTTCTTTTAAATCGTGCGAGGGTATGCGAAAATGTGGTAAGGTCGTTTTTTGTTAAGTACTTCTCTATGCATACAGTATAGTTGTCCTCAAATATTCGCGTTTGAATAAACATTCGAAGAATTATTCGATTATTTATTCGAACAGTCGAGTGATCAAAAAACCCGGATATTTGATTATTATTCGTAATCGACTATTGAAAAATCGGATCTAATTTAGACCTCTTGCTGGGACGGGTCTTGTCCGCCTTCTCGCCGTTTGCCAATCATGGCAGCCTAGGCATACGGTGTGCCGCACTCGCCGCGGCGGCGACCACGCAACATCGATAACGAGCAGGCCGATTGAGTGATCGGCGGAGATCATGCAGAGCAATTGACTACCGACACATACCTCTAAACTCCGTTTTGAGCAAAAACACTAGGGAATCTTCGTACTGAACTAAAAGATTTAAAGATCATTCAAAGTCTGAAACCTTGGCACCCAGGGGTCTCAACCCCTCAAAAAAATCGGAGAATTAGTCACACCCGTGTCAGAAATGCTGCCACCCAGGGGTTTCAACCCCTTGAGCAAATCGGAGAATTTCTCACACCCATGTCAGAAATGCTCCTACCCAGGGGTCTCAACCCCTCGAAAAAATCGGAGAATTTATCACACCCGTGTCAGGAATGCTGCCACCCAGGGGTTTCAACCCCTTGAGCAAATCGGAGAATTTCTCACACCCATGTCAGAAATGCTGCCACCAAGGGGTTTCAACCCCTTGAAAAAAAATCGGAGAATTTCTCACACCCGTGTCAGAAATGCTCCCACCCAGGGGTCTCATCCCCTTGAGCAAATCGGAGAATTTATCACACCCGTGTCAGAAATGCTGCCACCCAGGGGTTTCAACCCCTTGAAAAAAATCGAAGAATTTCTCACAACCGTGTCAGAAATGCTCCCACCCAGGGGTTTCAACCCCTTGAAAAAAACATCGGAGAATTTCTCACACCCCTGTAGGTAAATTCATTCCCTCATTTGAAATTAATCGATTTTCGATAATGGTTCATTCGATTCCTCAAAACTGAATCAATCGAATTTCATTCATTCGACAGGGAGAAAAAGTAAGTGATCCGACAGTCATTCATTCGAGATAGAAAATCGAATATATATATTCATTCATTCGTTCATTCGGAAATTTGGGAGTCGTATACATTCATTCATTCGAAAATTTCAAAGTCAGGTAATCATTCATTCTGAGGCGGCATACATGAACACAGCGACGGAGGTCAGGGAGCCGCTCCGCGTGCTACGCGCGCAGCGTCGAGCCGCGGGACGGCCCAAAGTTCATGGCGTGCATTGATGTGCCGCGGACGTAAACGCACTACCCACAGCGAAGCCTACGCGCGCACTTTTTGTCATCACAGTCGATTTTATTATTCCGACCATGTATAAAACGCTTTCGATTCTCATCTTCGGATGTTTCGGGTTTTCATTATTCTCACGGATCCTCCGAATCGAATCTGTGATGACAAAAAGTGCGCGCGTAGGCTTTGCTGTGGGTAGCTCATTTACTTCCGCTGCACATTAATACACGCCACCAACTTCGGGGCCGTCCCGCGGCTCAACGCTGCGCGCATGGCACGCGGAGCGGCTCCCTGACCGCCTTCGCTGCGTTCATGCATGCGGTCCCTGAGCAGGCTGAACAGAGTGAACGACATCAGCATCAACATGGGTTCAGAAAGCTTCATTCTGCCGCCATTGCTTGGCTGGATAACATGAGCTTTGCTGTCGTAATGTTCAACACTAAAACGCCTCCAAGGACAGTGGCCGTTACCCTCGACCCGACCAAGGCATTTGACTCTCACTATAAGGTACAAGTCACTCATAAAAACCTTAAAAACAAATAACGTGAGCATCCTCGCAATTCAAACCATTTAGCTCTTTTCAGACAACATCGAAAAACTTCCACCGTCATTCACCGCAGAACGGGTAAAATGAGAAAACCCAGAAATCTGAATGTTTCAGATGTACGGAAATCCCAGCGTAATCCGTCATACTTTCGGGGCCATAATGAGCCTAGAAGATGCCGTGTCGACCAATGGAAAAATGACGTTCACCTCGAGGAAAACTTCTTGCATTGGAATAGAAAGTATACATTATTACATACATACATACGAACCAGCGATTTGGGGAATGAGTTCTCGCACGTTTCTTGTTTTGATTTTCGTGTGTTTTGCGAGGAAACTTGATCACAAATTAGGCGTGTGCTCCAAATACAGAGTATACTTGAAGGGTCGACCAGAGTCCCGCCGCTGAAAGGCGCGGTGGAAGAGAGAGCGGTGCGGCGCCCTGCACGGTATAATATTTATCGCCGCCCTCCAAATGGCGAAAACGGACCGCGGCAATGTGGAGCGGCGGCGCGAATTTGCATGTTACGTACAGCATTATGCGGCTGACATCTTAGTATCGAATCAACTGGTTGTAATAGACTGGCAAACTTGGACTTCTACATAAGTTAGCGGCGAGTATTACTCATGTTCAGTTATTCAAGAAACAAGTGAATTTTTGAGTTTTAACAAGGAACAATCGATAAATAGAGCTACTTCGAAGCACGAGGGTTCTCTTATGAAAATGAGTTACACTCCGTGATCGTTGTCCGCCCAATACATTTTCTGGTATCGATTCCTTGTTGCAGTGCGTTTATTCGGGAATGCACAGGCTCTTCACCCTCACTCGCAGTACCGTAACGCAACACGGCGGCGAGTTCTGTGGCGTTCCGCTCTCATCCGGAGGCGGCATTCACGTTAGCGGTGGGTTAGGAAGCGGTTGGGGCTGGGTTTGGGGCGTCGGCGCGTTTGAGGTCATTAAAAAATCGTTCCCTCGCCAACCATACCTAGAAAGGTGGGGCAGTCGAGACCAGGGATGTGCGTAATAAAAATTTTGTAATTCGTTAGTCGTTAAAAATCTAGGCTTTGAAAAAAAGCCCAGATGAGACAGAAAAAAAGCCCTTATGAATAGATAAAAAGGAAGGCATTAACAGATGTATGTTTTCAAAACATTAATGGCCATTAAAGACATAAATCACTCCTTGTTAAAGAACCTAGCTCGAACTGCAAGTCTACATATACATAATTGAAAATATGCACGAAAGCCTTATACTCCAGAGTATGTGTTCATCGATTTCTGTCATTTTTTTTCGGTAAGAAAAAGAACAATATGGGAAACCAAGGAAATCTTGAACTCTTCGCTTTTTTCCAGTGCAAAATTCGCTATTTCGCGCTGAATAATTATGTTTGAAATCGATCCGATGGTGACAACACGGAGAATTGCACCGACTTCGCACTAATTGTTCTTTGCTCAGGGTCGCGATCCGAGCGCTTGCGTGGTTCAGGGCTGGGATTCATGAACGCAGCTGGCTAGGTTTGGGTTCGGTTAGGGCAGCAACCCCAGCGGTAGCCAAACCGCGAACCGGCATTCACAACTGCCCCATCGCGGTTGGGTGGCTAACCAGCCCGCGGCCACGTACTTGCCACTCAATTGACGCCGAGAATCTCGATTGGAAAAAATCAATATTGGCACTCGGGTCGGATTTTCCCTAACCCGTCACTGTTTTCATTGCACATGATTGTTATTTTTGCTTGCTGTTTGAATTCTAATTCTTGTCTCCCTTGTGCTTTACCTTCTTCAATGGATCGCAGGCATTCAAAGGTATTTTCCTCAGCTTGGAGATGTTTTCTTTCATTTTTGAGCTTTTCATTACTCCTTTCTTTTCAATAGATCCTTTTTGGTTTTTTTAAAAGTACATAAAGTGTTGCTGCTTGCTCACGATGAGCCTTAAACCTGCTGGCGAAATTTTAACCCCAATTTTAGCTTTTTTTCTCGCATTACTAGCCTTTTCAACTTGTTTTTTTTTCGAAACGCCCCTCTATTTTTTTGTGTGTTTCACATGGCTTAGGTGTTGCTGCAGGGATCATCTTCGTCCTCTTGATGAGCTTCTGACTTCAAGTTCTCCGTTTGTCGTTTGAGTTCCAAGATTTTTCCATTTCATTTTTTTTTTCTAAAAATTCCTTTTTTGTTTTTTTGTTGTTATTCTCACACAAGCTCAACGTCGCTCACAACAGGAGAAAACTGAAACGATTCTTTAGGAAAATCATGTGAAAAAATCTCGAAATGCAAGGGAAAAACAGAAGTTCGAACTAAAAACATCGAGAAGACCCAGGCTGATCACAGAACCATTAACAAAAAAAAACTAAAAAAAAAATTAAAAATCCAAGTGGGCGCTTCGGAAAAAAAAGGTAAGAAGAAAAGTTGCAAATGCGAAAAAACAAAATCATGTGGATGAGGCGAATCGGGTTTTGAAAACGCACCACGAAACCCCAGGCTGACAAAAAGGGTGCGGCATCACAGTACCAAACCATGTTGAGGTTTTCTAAAAGAAAAATAACGAAAACGTGTAGGAAAAGTGCTGAGAAAAATTCTGAAAATAAGGGAATTTGTAGCCGAAATGGAGAAACCACAACGAAGAGCCTGTGGCTGATCTGTAAATGTTCAGCGCACGGAAGACTTAGAAGACTTGAAAGAATTAGAAACAAAAAGTGGAGGCAAAAAGAACAACGGTGTGCGATAAAATAAAGAACAGAGCGAGAGCAGGGATAGGCGTAGAGATTTTAGTTAGTCATGGGCAACATATGTACATAAAACTTGCAGATTAAGTTGATGATTCTGAGGATTTTCATTGTTATCATTATGGCTAGCGGGCCTATAATATGGCAGTCAATAACGAGCGGCATTCCTGTATTTTCAGTTTGCCTCGAAGATATCAAGTTTTTATGCGTATTTGCAAAAGGTTTTGAACAGATGTCCTGAGAAAACCCTGGTTTGCGATTAACCAGATCGGTATTTCCTCGAGCCTCAGTGTTGTGCACTAACAAAACGCACTACCGATTTGACGACTAAGCCGCAAAACCGCTGCTAACCGCGGCTAACCGCAGCTCCGAGGTACGGTTACGCGTAGCCCAATCGTAGCCCAGCCGTAACCAAACCGGATTTTTTGTAAATGCCGGTTTCCTCCGCTAGCCCAGCCGTAACCGTGGTTTGCCTTTCATGAATCCCAGCCTAGAGCTTGTTCCCCTAATGGGGAAAGGTCGGAAGAAAATAGCACCCAAGCAAAAATTTCACCCCTGAGAGGCCTAGCACCACTTTACGAAAACCCCATATCTCGAATTTATGACCGAAAATCGAAAGGCGGCACAATAAAACAATCCAATCATCAGATACAGGTACCGTCGTTGGGCAGTTGTGGCCTGCAGGCACCGCTCCATATTGTCACCTCTGATAGTGCCCTGTATTAAAAAACTCCGCTCGAGCCGGCAATGATTCGGGACTGGTTCAGCGAGTCTATCATAGAGTCGTGTGCGACCGACGCGAAGTCGCAGGAGCGCTGCTGTGGACCTTGCGCAACGTTGGGTTGAGGTCAAAGTGGGCGGGGGGGAAGTTTCAGAACTGCGAAGCAGTGTCAGTAGAACTAATAATTACTGAAGGCTATGGTTATTTTATACCATTCACCTAGAACAATCAACAGTGCAATATGTATCCATCCTGGTGTAAGACTTGGGTTGAAGCGCGATTTGAATGTCTTTTGACTTTCTAAAGAATTTTGGGATTGCTTACGAAAATATTTCAAACTTCGTTAGTCGTTAGTCGTTAGACGTAACACCGAAAAAGCCCGTTAGTCGTTAAACTTGCTAGTTGTTAGTCGTAATTACGCACATCCCTGTTCGAGACCCCGTTGAGACGCCAATTATTGATTATCTCCAGTATTCGCAGGGAAACCTGCCGCGTGCGTGAATGCCGCCTAGGGGCGGTACGCACGATTGCGTTACGAAGAGGTTGGAGCAGGGGTCAGGGCGTCGGCGTGTTTGACGATTTCCCTGCGAATGCTGGAGATAATCAATAATTGCCGTCTCAGCGGGGTCTCGACTGTCTGACCCTCCTAGGCAAGGTTGGCGAGGGAACCAGTTTTCAATGACCTCAAACGCCCCGACGCCCTAACCCCTGCCTTAACCCCTTCGTAAAGAAATCTGCAGAGTTGCAGAGACCGGCGAGTGGTCGCCGAGCGTCAGCCTTGACACGGCGACAAAAATGTTTCGAAACATTATCGTCGTGGCGTCGGTTGCCGCTCGCTGGCAGTGATGCAGGGCCGTCGCGGTGTTAATACACTCTGCGGTGCCCCCTCGTCGCCCTTTACGCCGCGTCGGTCGTCCCCGTCGCTGAAAGTGATCGATATTGCATCACCCAGCATTGCTCGTCGCTGCGAGCAACGCCGCAACTTGGACTCTGCAGACCCCTTTAGGCTCCGTCCATACGCGGCAGGAACGCGCGCTTTCGCTGTTCCGCGCTCCTCAACGCTCCCCAACGCTGATAGGTGCCCGTCGCACAGAGAGAGACAAGCAAAGACCTCCTCCCTCGTGTTAATTCTATTGACGACGGTTGACCTGGTGATCAATCAATCAAGTCGAATCCTTGACAGCCGCTTCCGAACTATGTGATAGGAGGGTAAATCTCTCTTTTTAAACTATTATATTCTGCTTCGAATCGATGGGCCATTTACTCACTACCTAATTCGTTGACACTTGAAGCCTAGCTCGTTAGGGTGATCCCGAGAGGAACAAGCAGAGGAGCGGTCTGTCATAGCAAAATATAACAGTCATAATGAGATTTTGACATGATAAGCCCGATGGGTCTCACTACCTACCGGCTGGAAACGAGGGGACTAGACTATATATTATCATCGGAACAATTCAAGTGTAAGAAAAAAATGAAATAAAGAACTCACCGTCTGTGAGCATGATCGCTGGTCATACGGACGATTAAAGGGTGGTCATGCGAAAGCCGATGGATTGAAAATGCCCTGGTCATAGTCGGTCGATAGGCTGTAGCCAGCCCGGTTGATAAGCACGTAAAGCATTGCTCACCAAGATAAAAAAATCCCCTTCCCCGAAGTGGGTCGATACGTATGCAATGCATTGCCTACTGAGGTGGGGAATTCCCTCGTTGTGACCGGTCTGCGCCGTCGGCGGTGCGCTCGAGTGCTCCTGCCTAATCGATTGGTGTACAGCCGATCACTAGGGACAGGAGAGGACGGCACCGGTGGCCGTATTCATGAAACCACAGGCGCTGGAAGGAGGCGGAACCCTTCCGTGCCCGGCGTATAGCAACCAATATTGTGCCTTCCTTGTCCAAACTTCAATAGTGGCGGCCCCCTCTTCGCTACCCCCCCCCCCGAGAGCAGAGAATGACATGGGTAGCCTTCCGCGCAGACGGAGAGAAGACCTCCGGGTAGAAGGCTGCTGTCTCTGAGCTCCGATAGCAATGCATTCTGGCGGGCATAGCCTACCCGACCTCAACTGTGCAGGTAGACAGGAAGTGCTCGCACTGCCTGTCAGCAAAATATTGATCATTCTCTGCCCCATGAGATCGACGTAGCAGGCGGCCACAGCGTTCTCCGTCTACCCGCTAGGTGGCTAGGAAACTTTTTATCCACCCGCAAGGTAGCCGGGAGCCGTCCTGTCTACCTGCCAGGAAGGTGCAACATCGCAAACTCGTCCAGCAGCGGGCGGACTTTGTACCTTCTCGAGAGGTTCCAACGCTTCATGAATACGGCCAGGGATCACTAGGGACGGGAGAGAACGGCTCAGGATCACTACGGATGGGAAAGGACGGCGCAGTCCAGCCTTCGGCCGACTATGACAGGGCCAAAGGAAGGACGGAATGCAAGCCGCCACACACCGCGCCGCCGTAGTGCATCACGGTAGTAGGGAGTGTGGGGGAGAAGGGGAACTCCTGAATGAAGGCACTATTTATGATATGATAAAAATTTTACCTCTGCGCATTTACTGTCACTCATCTCGAAGACTCCGGAAATCAATGTTCATAGAAAATCTGTTTTGATCTGACAATAACCCTTTCTAATGCAAATTAAGCAAGGTGTGGTTCGGAAATTACCGTGGAAATTTCGGTTTTCAAATCAGTGATTAATCAACGCTTGAACCAACTTCGAAATTTCGAAAACCTAAAAATTTTGTTCTCCAATCAAAGAGCCTATGACTAGCAGTGACCTTATTGTATGTAGTTACAGAATAAAACAGACATTCACACTCCATCCGACAGTTTCTAAACCTTAAAGATCCTGTATTTCGGAGTTTAGTAATTCAAAAAGAAACTCAGTACTCGTAGACACATTTTCCGCACTATCAAATAGTTCATCTTTAAAGAAAAACACAAAGCATTGGAATCAGGGCTGTGCGTTACTGAATTTTGTATTTTCGTACCCGTAAAATTCAAATTCCTTGTAATTCGTGATTCGTTATTTAATGAGTAATAGGCCCACACATAGCCCAACCCTCATTCGATGTGGGAACCCCTCAGAACTTTAGTGAGAAGGTTTCTCGATACCGGAAAAGGTATGAGGTTGGATTTTGGACTTTAACCATTTCAAGTAGTCCTTAAAAAGGTTTTCAGAATATATACGTGTGCAAGAAACGACATAATTAGACACAAATGAGACTTTAAGCTTTTAAGCTTGATCATGCGCCAAACTTGTGCCGTATTTTTCGCAACGTTTGAGCACAATAATATAGAGGATTATCGCTTCACCAAACAAAGTTTAAAAGAAGTCAAGGAGGTTAAGGCAAACATACTGATATAACGTTACCGTTCCGTTCCAAAAGGGATATACATTTGAAAACCCCTTTTGGACAGAGAAGTTGAGTCTGCTTTCAATATTTCTGGAGCGCTACTGTGAACGGACTTATAAGCGTTCCTCCGATTAGACATAGGGTTTGTTGGGGTGGAGACAGCGGTCCGAGAGGTGAAATTTGCTTAGGATTTTGAAATCCAGAAAGGTGAGGCTCCCATCCAAATCTCTGATGTCTGAAATGAACAACATCCGATTTGTCTTCTCTTGCCTATGGAGATAGACACTACGACATTTTACATCTATCAGAGGTTGTTCCGTAAATCCCCGTTAAACTGTAGAATCATGTTTTCAGGTTAGAAAAATATTTACCTAATCCTTCATCCTCTTTCCCGGTCTCTCAATTGGAGAAGTACCTGTTTTTTTTTCGCTTAAAACGTTTTGGCCTCTTGCGACAGATGCATGGGTAAGGTTATTTTCAGAATCTCAAACATAAATTCTGCAGTGGAGTGTAAACTAGCATTATATAGAAATTTACTCCATAAGCCAGCCGTGTCGATAGAGCCCAGCTCCATAGCTAATGCAACTGCATACCAGGGCGAACTTTTTCTCCAGTTGTTTGCGTCCCTCGTGTTTATAATGGGGCGAGAGCTTCCCACGCAGATAAGTAACTGTCTCAACCTATCTTCGTTCCATATGAAAGCCATGTCGGCTCGCGTATGGAGCAAGGAAAGGTCAAAACTCAATTATGAGTTTGAGCCGGTCAATGTGAGAAGCGGAGCGGTCGGTCATACCTGAATATGTTTATTAACAGTTATATTTCGCCCTAACCTTACCGTCCGCTGTTGACTACGTCCAGCTTGGAATGTCAGGGTAAGGTTTCACAGTTAAGTGAAATCGGAAAGAATAATCAAATATCAGGGCCATGGAAGAAGTATTAAAATTATCTATTCTCTGACCGCAAGTTTTCCTTGTTCCCTTAAGCTCATTTTCAAGATTTGTTAGGATTTGTTACGGTTTCGGGCTGAATTTTCGTAAATCGTAAAAGAATCGCCAAAAACTCCCGTAATTCGTGAATCGTTATTCGTAATCACGCACAGCCCTGATTGGAATCAGAAAAGCATGTATAATAAAAAAAAACAATTATTTTGAAAAATCGAAGCGAAAACTACAAAATTGAAAAGCTTGCGAATGTCAGACGCTATAATTGTCTCCATGATACATATAAAGCAGTTCAGTGCACTTCAGTTTTGAAAGAGTCTTAAGTTTAATCTTGATCACTTCATTATGGGAAGCGGGCTCAACCGTCTGCTGTGGCAGAGCCGTTGGGGGTTGCAGTGCGGCGCCGCCTAGCCTAGCGGCTGCCGGCTTTTCTCCTGGTGGAGTCTAATCAAGTCGCAGCGCCGCGTGATCGATAAACATTCTTTGTATGCAGCCGCGGTTTTTGCGCAACGAGACCCTATTCGGACCCCAAGTGTTTAATTCCACCCTCAGTCAGAGCACCAAGTCAGCTAATAATGTTGACTGAACGTTTGACTCCCCTGAGGAGTATACGATAGCACCTAAAAAGACAGTTTGGTGCCCCAAAGCCTTCGTTCAGAGTGGAAACTGCAGGAGCCGCACTCTATGAAAAAGCGGATTCCACGTCATTGATGAATATCCGCATATTTAATTCGGTGCTATCCTTTAGTACTCACATCAGAGAGATCAAGCGTCCCATCAATCAGGGCTAATTTGGTGCTTCGATAGTAGGCAAAAAAACACTCCAAGATCTCCAGTACTCAAACCACACACTAAATTCGGATGTGAGGTGCGAAAGTGATTGTGTTTAAAGGCAGTGTTAACGACGAATATCATATTCGAGGTAGACCCAAAAATGGGGTTGTTCGGTCGTGGGCTAACGAATAGTGAAGAAAAAGCAAAGAAAAGCACTCAGAATCAGCTAAAATAGCGGTTTGTATTGTTCAGGGCGTTGACGAGCCTACCGACAGTGCTAATTTCCGCAAGCGCGCGCTAATGGCGAAATGTGCGCAAATCGATCAATCTAAACGTGGCAGAGTTTCTTGGCGTTTTGCAGAAGAAAACGTCCGCGGCGCCACAAGCTCGTCAGAGCGGGGCGGGCGCTCTAAGAGCGGACCTACTGGATTAACGAAATCTTAACTTCGCCGGCATTTTTATCGATTCCTGGCCCGTTTTAGTTGCTTTCTTCGACCCTATCCCCTCCAGCATTTTCCAGCGTAGTGTTTCGCACTGAAAACTTCGACAAGAAATTTATCGGGAGCAATGTCTTTAACAAGAAGCGTCGAATGCGCTTCCAATTGATATAATACAGTTGGTCGAACAACACACCGGAGAATACGAGAAAAATCAAAACAATTGAAGCGCGTAAACTCGTCCTCCGAAGTATTACATAAGGGATGCGTAGCGTTTCTTCCGATCTGTTCCGATTTCAGCTACCACTTGAAACGTACGTAGACACGTCACCAGAAAACACCTCAAAAACATCAGTGATTTCAGCCTTTCTGACAATTTAAAGGCAGCATTCACGAAGATCATCCTCGCTTATATACCACAGTGAAATGATAGGCGAGAAGGATCTTTGGCTCCCAGTGCCGAGAGGACGATAAAAAACAGGTGGCAAAATAAGGGCCGCAAGCAAGCGTTCTGGAGATCCAGAACCACCCCGTGTCCATTTCCGCCCCTCGATGTTAACAAATGAACACTCAAATTACAGGAATGATCAAGACAATGAAGTGGTGATAAGTGAGTCAATCGCTTGATTGCACCGATAGGCATCATCCGTCATAGCGGTCAATTCCTCCACGCTCAAAAATCAACGTAAACAAGGGAGGACCTATTTTGGCTAAAAAGCGCGGCCTCCGCGTTATTTTTAAGCGTGCCTTGCTAACACCAGACCTTCCGTAAACCGTGGAGATATCGGAAGTGAAACCTATTGTGAACCCTGCCTTTAACTTCAGAAAACTTGAAATCGGAAAAGTTCTGAATTATCGCTACGCACCCATTCCTCAAGCAGTGAATGAAGGCTAAGATTCCTTGCTTTTTTCAGTTGGACGATACATGCAAGGAGTAGCTGACTTGAACATGTACTATAGAGACGATTCAGAGGGTAATGAATTGCATGAGGTACTTTTATCCGATTTTCCTGCAAGATTCTCCGTCAAGTGCTGTGAAATCATTCAGATGCATGGTAGTCTATCATCACTGGAGGACAATGTCTTCCAGATAGACACCGACAAATATCACACCAACAGTACGCAATACATTTTTCATCTATCAGAAGTCCTTTCTAAACTACAGAATGAATCAGTGCATACATTTTCCTTTTTTAGTGTGCCTAGTGAAAGTTGGTCCAGCGGATGAAAGCAGATACGACTACATGGTTCTCGCAGAAACGACTGGTAGAAACGCTTGCAGGTGACAGATAGAAAGGTTGCATTGTCCATCATTGTTAACCAGCGTTTCAGGTCCTACCATTCTTTCGCTCGTAATACGGATGAATTCAATAGGCGATTCTTTGACGATGTTTCGGACTTTATGAACAGTGTAAGTGAACGAGCCTTGCCGAAAATTAGTTGTTGAAAAACATCTAGTCATGGTAGAAGAACTTCATCTAGAGATGCGAAATCCCATTTGCTTAGGAAGATGCAGTACGCTCATAAACACGATTTTTGGGTTTTCCATATATACGTGAAGCAGAGCCCTACTGTGCAATGGGAATCCAGGGCGAGTTTTACATTTATCGGAACGAACGAGATGTATGGGAAACCTTTGAAAGACAATGCACCTTTTCTCCAAGATTCCCCTGTCACAATGAGACTGAAGGCGCAATGGAATGAGTTTTTCAAATGTTCTCTTTTTGCCTGTTGTGTAGATTTACTCTAATCCCGAGGAACATGTACCCAGATCTATCACGTGGCTGTGTGCACGTGCTACACTGCTCTCTCCGTCTACGCCATACATTCTCGCTTTCTCCTTCAGGGGCCGGATGCATCAACGCGACGGTTTGGGGTAGGGTCAGGGCAGCCGACATCACTGAAGATCGCAGTGCGACGGCAGAGGATCGCCTAATCAATCGTGCCCAAACTGTGTTTTGCGCTGCTCTAGCTGTTGGGGCAGCTGGGCCACGATCGATTTGCTGATTAACAGAGTTCTTCGAGGGCGCAGACTGCCCTGCCCCTGCCCCAACCCGGCCCAATGATGCATTCGGCCCCAGTTCCCCCACGCGCATGTGAAGTTCTGAGCCTTGAAGGCACAGCAAACCTCAAACCCGTTTTTCTATTTTCTGCCTATCCTGAAAGCGGTCTGACGCTGATTCCAGTGGTGTCTCTGGAATCGTACAAGACCCCTCAGAAACGGGTGTCGCACACTTTCGACTGCGCGTGGCGCATTTCCAGCTGGGTCCCGCACACTTTTCACGGCGCTGGACGCTCTCCCGGTTTGATCCCACACCCTTTCCCGGGCGCTGGATGCTCTCCCAGTTGGGTCCCACACACTATTCCCGGTGCGTGGCGCACTTCCAGTTGGGTCGCGCACACTTTACACGACCCGTCGCGCACTTCCAATTGGGTCCCGCACACTTTCCACGGCGCGTGGCGCACTTCCAGTTGGGTCCCACACACTTTTCTCGGCGCGTGGCGCACTTTCAGTTGGGTCGCGCACACTTTAGACGGCGCGTCGCGCACCTCCAGTCGGGTCCCACACACTTTCACCGGTGCGTCGCGCACTTCCGTTTGGGTCCCGCTCACTTTCCACGGCGCGTGGCGCATTTCCAGTTGAGCCCCGCACACCTTCCACGGCGCGTGTCACACTTTCAGTTAGGTCGCGCACACATTACACGGTGCGTGGTGCACTTTCAGTTGGGTCACACACACTTTCCACGGCGCGTAGCGCATTTCCAGTTGGGTCCAGCACACTTTCGACGGCGCGTAGCGCACTTCCAGTTGGGTCGCGCGCTCTTTACACGGCCCGTGGCGCACTTCCAGTTGGGTCCCACACACTTTCCACGGCGCGTTGCGCCTTTCCAGTCGGTCGTGGAAAGTATGCGGGGCGTAACTGGAAGTGCGCCACGCGCCGTGTATAGAGTGCGCGACCCAACTGGAAGTGCGCCACGCGCCGTGTATAGAGTGCGCGACCCAACTGGAAGTGCGCGAGGCGCCGTGGAAAGTGTGAGGTACCCAAGAGGAAGTGCGCGACGCGCCGTGTATAGAGTGCGCGTTCTAACTGGAAGTGCGCTACGCGCTGTGGAAAGACTGCGGGACCCATCTGGAAGTGCGCGACGCGCCGTGGAAAGTGTGTGGAACCCAACTGGAAGTGCGCTACGCGCCGTGGAAAAGGTGTGGGACCCGACGGGAGGTGCGCCACGCGCCGTGTATAGAGTGCGCGACCCAACTGGAAATGCGCTACGCGCCGTGGAAAGTATATGGGACCCAACTGGAAGTGCACGACGCGCCGTGGAAAGTGTGCGCGACCCAACTGGAAATGCGCTACGCGCCGTGGAAAGTATATGGGACCCAACTGGAAGTGCGCCACGCGCCTTGGAAAAGGTGCGCGACCCAACTGGAAATGCGCTACGCGCCGTGGAAAGTATATGGGACCCGACGGGAAGTGCGCCACGCGCCGTGGAAGAGGTGTGAGACCCAACTGGAGGTGCGCCACGCGCCGTGTATAGAGTGCGCGACCCAACTGGAAGTGCGCGGCGCGCTGTGGAAAGTCTGTGGGACCCAACTGGGAGTGCGCGACGCGCCGTGGAAAGTATGTGGGACCCTAATGGAAGTGCGCGACGCGCCGTGGAAAGTGTGCGGTACCCAACTGGAAGTGCGCCACGCGCCGTGTATAGAGTGCGCGACCCAACTGGAGGTGCGCCACGCGCCGTGTATAGAGTGCGCGACCCAACTGGAAGTGCGCGGCGCGCTGTGGAAAAGGTGTGGGACCCAAATGGAAGTGCGTCATGCGCCGTGGGAAGTGTGAGGTACCCAACTGGAAGTGCTTCACGCGCCGTGTATAGAGTGCGCGTTCTAACTCGAAGTGCGCGACGCGCCGTGGAAAGTATGTGGGACCCTAATGGAAGTGCGCGACGCGCCGTGGAAAGTGTGCGGTACCCAACTGGAAGTGCGCCACGCGCCGTGTATAGAGTGCGCGACCCAACTGGAAGTGCGCGGCGCGCTGTGGAAAGTGAGCGCGACCCAACTGTAAGTACGCCACGCGCCGTGGAAAAGGTGTGGGACCCAACTGGAAGTGCGTCACGCGCCGTGGGAAGTGTGAGGTACCCAACTGGAAGTGCGCTACGCGCCGTGGAAAAGGTGTGGGACCCAACTGCAAGTGCGCCACGCCCCGTATAAGGTCTGCGGTACCCAACTGGAAGTGCGCGACGCCCCGTGGAAAGTGTGCGGGACCCAACTGGAAGTGCGCCACGCACCGTGGAAAGTGTGCGGGACCTAACTGCAAGTGCGCCACGCGCCGTGTATAGAGTGTGCGACCCACTGGAAGTGCGCCACGCGCCGTGTATAGAGTGCGCGACCCACTGAAAGTGCGCCATGCGCCATGTAAAGTGTGCGCGACCCAACTGGAAGCGCGCCACGCACCGGGAAAAGTGTGTGGGACCCAACTGGAAGTGCGCCACGCGCCGTGGAAAGTGTGCAGGACCCAACTGGAAGTGCGCGACGCATCGTGGAAAGTGTATGGGACCCAACTGGAAGTGCGCGACGCGCCGTGGAAGGTGTGTGGGACCCAACCGGGTGTGCGCCACGCGCGGTGGAAAGTGTGCGCGACCCAACCGGAAATGCGCCACGCGCCGTGGAAAAGGTGTGGGACCCGACGGGAAGTGCGCGACGCGTCGTGGAATAGGTGTGGGACCCAACTGGAAATGCGCGGCGCGTCGCGGAAAGTGTGCGGTACCCAACTGGAAGTGCGCGACGCGCCGTGTATAGAGTGCGCGACCCAACTGGAAGTGCGCTACGCGCCATGGAAAATGTGCGGTACCCAACTGGAAGTGCGCGACGCGCCGTGGAAAGTGTGTGGGACCCAACTGGAAGTGCGCCACGCGCCGTGGAAAGTCTGCGGTACCCAACTGGAAATGCGCCACGCGCCGTGTGTAGAGTGCGCGACCCAACTGGAAGTGCGCGACGCGCCCTGGAAAGTGTGTGGGACCCAACTGGAAGTGCGCCACGCGCCGTGTAAAGCGTGCGGGACCCAACTGGAAGTGCGCCACGCGCCGTGGAAAGTGTGTGGGACCCAACTGGAAGTGCGCGACGAGCCATGAAAAATGGGTGGGACCCAAATGGAAATGCGCCACGTGCCATGGAATGTGTGGGGGACCCAACTGGAAGTGCGCGACGCGCCCTGGAAAGTGTGTGGGACCCAACTGGAAGTGCGCGACGCGCCGTGGAAAGTGTGTGGGACCCAACTGGAAGTGCGCGACGCGCCGTGGAAAGTGTGTGGGACCCAACTGGAAGTGCGCGACGCGCCGTGGAAAGTGTGTGGGACCCAACTGGAAGTGCGCTACGCGCCGTGGAAAAGTGGTGGGACCCAACTGGAAGTGCGCCACGCGCCGTGGAAAAGGTGTGGGACCCGACGGGAAGTGCGCCACGCGCCGTGGAAGAGGTGTGAGACCCAACTGGAGGTGCGCCACGCGCCGTGTATAGAGTGCGCGACCCAACTGGAAGTGCGCGGCGCGCTGTGGAAAGTGAGCGCGACCCAACTGTAAGTACGCTGCGCGCCGTGGAAAAGGTGTGGGACCCAACTGGAAGTGCGTCACGCGCCGTGGAAAGTGTGAGGTACCCAACTGGAAGTGCGCCACGCGCCGTGGAAAGTGTGTGGGACTCAACTGGAAGTGCGCTACGCGCCGTGGAAAAGGTGTGGGACCCGAGTAGAAGTGCGCGACGCGCCGTGGAAAGTGTGCGGGACCCAACTGCAAGTGCGCCACGCGCCGTGGAAAAGGTGTGGGACCCGAGTAGAAGTGCGCGACGCGCCGTGGAAAGTGTGTGGGACCCAACTGGTAGTGCGCCACGCGCCGTGGAAAGTCTGCGGTACCCAACTGGAAATGCGCCACGCGCCGTGTGTAGAGTGCGCGACCCAACTGGAAGAGCGCTACGCGCAGTGGAAAGTCTGCGGTACCCATCTGGAAGTGCACCACGCGCCGTGGAAAGTGTACGGGACACAACTGCAAGTGCGCGACACGCCGTGGAAAAGGTGTGGGACCCGAGTAGAAGTGCGCGACGCGCCGTGGAAAGTGTGTGGGACCCAACTGCAAGTGCGCCACGCGCCGTGGAAAAGGTGTGGGACCCGACTAGAAGTGCGCGACGCGCCGTGGAAAGTGTGTGGGACCCAACTGGAAGTGCGCCACGCGCCGTGGAAAGTCTGCGGTACCCAACTGGAAATGCGCCACGCGCCGTGTGTAGAGTGCGCGACCCAACTGGAAGAGCGCTACGCGCTGTGGAAAGTCTACGGTACCCAACTGGAAGTCCGCGACGCGCCGTGGAAAGTGTGCGGGACTCAACGGGAAGTGCGCCACGCGCCGTGGAAAAGGTGTGGGACCCAACTGGAAGTGAGCGACGCGCCGTGGAAAGTGTGTGGGACCCAACTGGAAGTGCGCTACGCGCCGTGGAAAAGGTGTGGGACCCAACTGCAAGTGCGCCACGCGCCGTGGAAAAGGTGTTTGACCCAACTGGAAGTGCGCTACGCGCTGTGGAAAGTCTACGGGACCAAACTGGAAGTGCACGACGCGCCGTGGAAAGTGTGTGGAACCCAACTGGAAGTGCGCCACGCGCCGTGTATAGAGTGCGCGTTCTAACTGGAAGTGCGCTACGTGCTGTGGAAAATCTGTGGGACCCGAGTGGAAGTACGCGACGCGCCGTGGAAAGTGTGTGGGACCCAACTGGAAGTGCGCTACGCGCCGTGTAAAGTGTGCGGGACCCACCTGGAAGTGCGCGACGCGCCGTGGAAAAAGTGTGGGACCCAACTGGAAGTGCGCCACGCGCCGTGGAAAGTGTGTGTGTGACCGATGGAAGAGCGCGACGCGCCGTGGAAAAAGTGTGGGACCCAACTGGCAGTGCGCCACGCGTCGTCGGAACTGTGGGCGACCCAACTGGAAGGGCGCGACGCGCCGTGGAAAAGGTGGGGGAGCAGACTGGAAGTGCGCGACGCGCCGTGGAAAGTGTACGGGACACAACTGGAGGTGCGCGACACGCCGTGGAAAGTGTGCGGTACCCAACTGGAAGTGCGCTACGCGCCGTGGAAAAGGTGTGGGACCCAACTGCAAGTGCGCGACGCGCCGTGGAAAGTGTGCGGGACCCAACTGCATGTGCGCCACGCGCGGTGGAAAAGGTGTGGAACCCGACTAGAAGTGCGCGACGCGCCGTGGAAAGTGTACGGGACACAACTGGAAGTGCACCACGCGCCGTGGAAAGTGTACGGGACACAACTGGAAGTGCGCGACACGCCGTGGAAAGTGTGTGTGACCCAACTGGAAGTGCGCGACGCGCCGTGGAAAGTGTGTGGGACCCAATTGGAAGTGCCCCACGCACCGCGGAAAGTGTGTGGCACCCAACTGGAAGTGCGCCGCGCGTCGTGTAGAGTGTTCGCGAGCCAACTGGAAGTGCGCGACGCGCCGTGGAAAGTGTGTGGGACTCAACTGGAAGTGCGAAACGCGCCATGTAAAGTGTGTGGGACCCAATCGGAAGTGCGCGACGCGCCAAGGAAAGTGTGTGGTACCCAACTGGAAGTGCGCTACGGCGACGTGGAAAGTGTGCGCGACCCAAATGGAAATGCGCGACGCGCCGTGGAAAGTGTGTGGGACCCACTGGAAGTGCGAAACGCGCCATGTAAAGTGTGTGGGACCCAATCGGAAGTGCGCGACGCGCCAAGGAAAGTGTGTGGTACCCAACTGGAAGTGCGCTACGCGCTGTGGAAAAGGTGTGGGACCCAACTGGAAGTGCGCCACGCGCCGTGGAAAGTGTGCGGAACCCAACTGGAAGTGCGCGACGCGCCGTGGAAAGTGTGTGGGACCCAGTTGGAAGTGCGCCACGCGCCGTGTAAAGTGAGCGATACTCGACTAGAAGCGCGCTACGCGCCATGGAAAGTGTAGGGGCACCGACTGGAAGTGCGCCGCGCGCCGTGGAAAGTGTGCGGGACCAACCTGGAAGTGCGCCGCGCGCCGTGGAAATTGTGCGGTACCCAACTGGAAGTGCGATACGCGCCGTGGAAAAGGTGTGGGATCCAACTGCAAGTGCGCGACACGCCGTGTAAAATGTGGGGGCCCAACTGCAAGTGCGCGACGCGCCGTGTAAAGTTTGCGGGATCCAACTGCAAGTGCGCGAGGCGCCGTGTAAAGTGTGCGGGACCCAACTGGAAGTGCACGACGCGCTGTGGAAAGTGTGTGGAACCCAACTGGAAGTGCGTCACGCGCCGTGGAAAAGGTGTGGGACCCAACTGGAAGTGCGCGACGCGCTGTGGAAAGTGTGTGGAACCCAACTGGAAGTGCGCGATGCCCCGCTGAAAGTGTGTGGGACCCAACTGGAAGTGCGCCACGCGCCGTGGAAAGTGTGCGCGACTCAACTGTAAACGCGCGGCGCGCCGTGGAAAGTGTGTGTGACCCAACTGGAAGTGCGCGCGGTGGAGAGTGTGTGGGACCCAACCAAAAGTGCGCGGCGCGCCGCAGAAAGTGTGCGGGACCCAACTGGAAGTGCGCGGAGCGCCGAGGAAAGTGTGTGGGACCCGACTGGAAGTGCGCCACGCGCCGTGGAAAGTGTGCTGGACCCAACTGGAAGTGCGCTACGCGCCGTGGAAAGTGTGCGGGACCCAACTGGAAGTGCGCGGAGCGCCGAGGAAAGTGTGTAGGACCCAACTAAAAATGCGCTGCGCGCCGTGGAAAGTGTGCGGGACCCAACTGAAAGTGCGCGACGCGCCGTGGAACGTGTATGGGAACCAACTGGAAGTGCGCGACGCGCCGTGGAAAGTGTGTGGGACCCAACCGGAAGTGCGCAACGCGCCGTGAAAAGTGTGTGGGAACCAACTGGAGGTGCGCCACGCGCCGTGGAAAAGGTGTGGGACCCGATTGGAAGTGCGCGACGCGCCGTGGAAAGTGTGGGACCCAATTGGAAGTGCCCCACGCGCCGCGGAAAGTGTGTGGGACCCATTTGGAAGTGCGCGACGCGCCGTGGAAAGTGTGTGGGACCCAACTGGAAGTGCGCCCCGCGTAGTGTAAAGTGTGCGCGACCCAAGTGGAAGTGCGTGACGGGCCGTGGAAAGGGTGCAGGACCCAACTGGAAGTGCGCGACGCGCCGTGGAAAGTGTGTGGGACCCAACTGGAAGTGCGCGACGCGCTGTGGAAAGTGTGCGTTACCCAACTGGAAGTGCGCGATGCCCCGCTGAAAGTGTGTGGGACCCAACTGGAAGTGCGCTACGGCGACGTGGAAAGTGTGCGCGACCCAACTGGAAGTGCGCGATGCCCCGCTGAAAGTGTGTGGGACCCAACTGGAAGTGCGTCACGGCGACGTGGAAAGTGTGCGCGACCCAACAGGAAGTGCGCGACGCCCCGCTGAAAGTATGTGGGACCCAACTGGAAGTACGCTACGCGCCGTGGAAAGTATGTGGGTCCTAACTGGAAATGCGCTACGCGCCGTGGAAAGTGTATGAGACCCAACCGGAAGTGCGCAACGCGCCGTGAAAAGTGTGTGGGAACCAACTGGAAGTGCGCGACGCGCCGTGGAAAGTGCGTGGGACCCAACTGGAAGTGCGCCGCGCGACGTGGAAAGTGTGTGGACCAAACTCGAAGTGCGCGACGCGCTGTGGAAAGTGTGTGGAACCCAACTGGAAGTGCGCGACGCGCCGCTGAAAGTGTGCGGGACCCGACTGGAAGTGCGCGACGCACTGTGGAAAGTGTGTGGGACCAAACTGGAAGTGCGCGACGCACCGTGGAAAGTGTGCGGGACCCAACTGGAAGTGCGCGACGCGCCGTAGAAAGTGTGCGGGACCCAACTGGAAGTGCGCGACGCGCCGTGGAAAGTGTGAGGGACCCGACTGGAAGTGCGCCACGTGCCGTGTAAAGTGTGCGCGACCCAAGTGGAAGTGCGCGACGGGCCGTGGAAAGTGTGCGCGACCCAACTGGAAAAGGCGCCACGCGCCGTGTAAAGGGTGCAGGACCCAACTGGAAGTGCGTGACGCGCCGTGGAAAGTGTGTGGGACCCAACTGGAAGTGCGCGACGCGCCGTGTAAAGGGTGCAGGACCCAACTGGAAGTGCGTGACGCGCCGTGGAAAGTGTGTGGGACCCAACTGGAAGTGCGCCACGCGCCGTGGAAAAGGTGTGGGACCCGAGTAGAAGTGCGCGACGCGCCGTGGAAAGTGTACGGGACACAACTGGAAGTGTGCTACGCGCCGAGGAAAGTGTGTGGGACCCAACTGGAAGTGAGCGACGCGCCGTGGAAAGTGTGTGGGACCCAACTGGAAGTGCGCTACGCGCCGTGGAAAAGGTGTGGGACCCAACTGGAAGTGCGCGACATGCCGTGGAAAGTGTGTGGGACCCAACTGGAAGTGCGCGACGCGCCGTGGAAAGTGTGTGGGACCCAACTGGAAGTGCGCGACGCGCCGTGGAAAGTGTGTGGGACCCAACTGGAAGTGCGCCACGCGCCGTGGAAAGTGTGTGGGACCCAACTGGAAGTGCGCTACGCGCCGTGGAAAAGGTGTGGGACCCAACTGCAAGTGCGCCACGCGCCGTGGAAAAGGTGTGTGACCCGACTAGAAGTGCGCGACGCGCCGTGGAAAGTGTGTGGGACCCAACTGCAAGTGCGCCACGCGCCGTGGAAAGTGTACGGGACACAACTGGAAGTGCGCGATGCCCCGCTGAAAGTGTGTGGGACCCAACTGGAAGTGCGAAACGCGCCGTGTAAAGTGTGCGCGACCCAACTGGAAATGCGCTACGCGCCGTGGAAAGTGTGCGCGATTCAACTGGAAGTGCGCTACGCGCCGTGGAAATTATGTGGGACCCAACTGGAAGTGCACCGCGCGCCGTGTATAGAGTGCGCGACCCAACTGGAAGTGCGCTACGCGCCGTGTAAAAGGTGTGGGATCCAACTACAAGTGCGCCACGCGTCGTGGAAGGTCTGCGGCACCCAACTGGAAGTGCGCGACGCGCCGTGGAAAGTGTGTTGGACCTAACTGCAAGTGCTCCACGCGTAGTGGAAAAGGTGTGGGACCCGACTAGAAGTGCGCGACGAGCCGTGGAAAGTGTGTGGGACCCAACTGGAAGTGCGCTACGCGCCGTGGAAAAGGTGTGGGACCCAACAGGAAGTGCGCGACGCGCCGTGGAAAGTGTGCGGTACCCTACTGGAAGTGCGCTATGGCGACGTGGAAAGTGTGTGGGACCCAACTGGAAGTGCGCGACGCGACGTTCAAAGTGTGTGGGGCCTAAGTGGAAGTGTGCCACGAGCCACGGAAAGTGTGCGGAACCCAACTGGAAGTGCGCGACGCGCCGTGGAAAGTGTGTGGGACCCAACTGGAAGTGCGCGACGCGCCGTGGAAAGTGTGTGGGACCCAACTGGAAGTGTGCTACGCGCCGAGGAAAGTGTACGGGACACAACTGGAAGTGCGCGACACGCCGTGGAAAGTTTACGGGACACAACTGGAAGTGCGCGACGCGCCGTGGAAAAGGTGTGGGACCCGACTGGAAGTGCGCGACGCGCCGTGGAAAGTGTGCGGGACCCAACTGGAAGTGCGCCACGCGCCGTGTAAAGTGTGCGAGACCCAATTGAAAGTGCGCGACGCGCCGTGGAAAGTGTGAGGGACCCAACTGGAAGTGCGCCACGCGCCGTGGAAAAGGTGTGGGACCCGACTAGAAGTGCGCGACGAGCCGTGGAAAGTGTGTGGGACCCAACTGGAAGTGCGCTACGCGCCGTGGAAAAGGTGTGGGACCCAACTGGAAGTGCTTCACGCGCCGTGTATAGAGTGCGCGTTCTAACTCGAAGTGCGCCACGCGCCGTGGAAAAGGTGTGGAACCCGACTAGAAGTGCGCTACGCGCCGAGGAAAGTGTGTGGGACCCAACTGGAAGTGCGCTACGCGCCGTGGAAAAGGTGTGGGACCCAACTGGAAGTGCTTCACGCGCCGTGGAAAGTGTGTGGGACCCAACTGGAAGTGCGCGACGCGCTGTGGAAAGTGTGTGGGACCCAACTGGAAGTGCGCGACGCGCCGTGGAAAGTGTGTGGGACCCAACTGCAAGTGCGCCACGCGCCGTGGAAAGTGTACGGGACACAACTGGAAGTGCGCGACACGCCGTGGAAAGTGAGTGGGACTCAACTGGAAGTGCGCTACGCGCCGTGGAAAAGGTGTGGGACCCGAGTAGAAGTGCGCGACTCACCGTGGAAAGTGTGCGGTACCAACTGGAAGTGCGCCACGCGCCGTGGAAAAGGTGTGGGACCCAACTGGAAGTGCGCCACGCGCCGTGGAAAGTGTGAGGTACCCAACTGGAAGTGTGCTACGCGCCGAGGAAAGTGTACGGGACACAACTGCAAGTGCGCCACGCCCCGTGGAAGGTCTGCGGGATCCAACTGGAAGTGCGCGACGCGCCGTGGAAAGTGTGTGGGACCCATCCGGAAGTGCGCTACGCGCCGACGAAAGTGTGTGGGACCCATTTGGAAGTGCGCGACGCGCCGTGGAAAGTGTGTGGGACCCAACTGCAAGTGCGCCACGCGCGGTGGAAAAGGTGTGGGACCCGACTAGAAGTGCGCGACGCGCCGTGGAAAGTGTACGGGACACAACTGGAAGTGTGCTACGCGCCGAGGAAAGTGTGTGGGACCCAACTGGAAGTGAGCGACGCGCCGTGGAAAGTGTGCGGGACCCACCTGGAAGAGCGCGGCGCGCCGTGGAAAGTGTGTGGGACCCAAGTGGAAGTGCGCGACGCGCCGTGGAAAGTATATGGGACCCAACTGGAAGTGCGCGACGCGCCGTGGAAAGTGTGTGGGACCCAACTGCAAGTGCGCCACGCCCCGTGGAAGGTCTGCGGGATCCAACTGGAAGTGCGCGACGCGCCGTGGAAAGTGTGTGGGACCCATCCGGAAGTGCGCTACGGGCCGAGGAAAGGGTGCAGGACCCAACTGGAAGTGCGTGACGCGCCGTGGAAAGTGTGTGGGACCCAACTGGAAGTGCGCGACGCGCCGTGGAAAGTGTGGGACCCAACTGGAAGTGCGCGACGCGCCGTGGAAAGTGTGTGGGACCCAACTGGAACAGCGCTACGCGCTGTGGAAAGTCTGCGGGACCCAACTAAAAAAGCGCGACGCGCTATGGAAAGTCTGCGGTACCCAACTGGAAGTGCGCGACGCGCCGTTGCGGGACCCAACTGGAAAAGCGCGACGCGCTATAGAAAGCGTGCGGTACCCAACTGGAAGTGCGATACGCGCCGTGGAAAAGGTGTGGGATCCAACTGGAAGTGCGCGACGAGCCGTGGAAAGTGTGTGGAACCCAACTGGAAGTGCGCTACGCGCCATGGAAAATGTGCGGTACCCAACTGGATGTGCGCGACGCGCCGTGGAAAGTGTGTGGGACCCAACTGGAAGTGCGCCACGCGCCGTGGAAAGTCTGCGGTACCCAACTGGAAATGCGCCACGCGCCGTGGAAAGTGTGCGGGACCCAACTGCAAGTGCGCGACGCGCCGTGGAAAGTGTGTGGGACCCAACTCGAAGTGCGCTACGCGCTGTGGAAAGTCTGCGGGACCCAACTGGAAATGCGCGACGCGCCGTGGAAAGTGTGCGGTACCCAACTGGAAGTGCGCCACGCGCCGTGTGTAGAGTGCGCGACCCAACTGGAAGAGCGCTACGCGCCGTGGAAATTGTACGGGACACAATTGGAAGTGCGCGACACGCCGTGGAAAGTTTACGGGACACAACTGGAAGTGCGCTACGCGCCATGGAAAATGTGCGGTACCCAACTGGAAGTGCGCGACGCGCCGTGGAAAAGGTGTGGGACCCAACTGGAAGTGCGCTACGCGCCATGGAAAATGTGCGGTACCCAACTGGAAGTGCGCGACACGCCGTGGAAAGTTTACGGGACACAACTGGAAGTGCGCTACGCGCCATGGAAAATGTGCGGTACCCAACTGGAAGTGCGCCACGCGCCGTGGAAAGTGTGCGCGACCCAACTGGAAATGCGCTACGCGCCGTGGAAAGTGTATGGGATCCAACTGGAAGTGCGCCACGCGCCGCGGAAAAGGTGTGGGACCCGACGGGAAGTGCGCGACGCGCCGTGGAAAGTGTGTGGGACCCAACTGGAAGTGCGAAACGCGCCATGTAAAGTGTGTGGGACCCAATCGGAAGTGCGCGACGCGCCAAGGAAAGTGTGTGGTACCCAACTGGAAGTGCGCTACGGCGACGTGGAAAGTGTTTGGGACCCAACTGAAAGGGCGCGACGCGACGTTCAAAGTGTGTGGGGCCCAAGTGAAAGGGCGCCACGCGCCATGGAAAATGCGCGGGACCCAACTGGGAGTGCGCCACGCGCCGTGGAAAGTGTGTGGGACGAAGTGCGCTACGCGCTGTGGAAAGTCTGCGGTACCCAACTGGAAGTGTGCGACGCGCCGTGGAAAGTGTGTGGGACCCAACTGGAAGTGCGCTACGCGCCGTGGAAAGTGTGTGGGACCCAACTGGAAATGCGCGACGCGCCGTGGAAAGTGTGCGGTACCCAACTGGAAGTGCGCCACGCGCCGTGTATAGAGTGCGCGACCCAACTGGAAGTGCGCTACGGCGACGTGGAAAGTGTGCGCGACCCAACTGGAAATGCGCTACGCGCCGTGGAAAGTGTATGGGATCCAACTGGAAGTGCGCCACGCGCCGCGGAAAAGGTGTGGGACCCGACGGGAAGTGCGCGACGCGCTGTGGAAAGTCTGCGGTACCCAAGTGGAAGTGCGCGACGCGCCGTGGAAAGTATATGGGACCCAACCGGAAGTGCGCAACGCGCCGTGGAAAAGAAGTGGGACCCGATTGGAAGTGCGCGACGCGCCGTGGAAAGTGTGTGGGACCCAATTGGAAGTCCCCCACGCGCCGCGGAAAGTGTGTGGCACCCAACTGGAAGTGCGCGACGCGCCGTGAAAAATGTGTGGGACCCAAATGGAAGTGCGTCACGCGCCGTGGAAAAGGTGTGGAACCCAACTGGAAGTGCGCGACGCGCTGTGGAAAGTGTGTGGAACCCAACTGGAAGTGCGCGATGCCCCGCTGAAAGTGTGTGGGACCCAACTGGAAGTGCGCTACGGCGACGTGGAAAGTGTGCGCGACCCAACTGGAAGTGCGCCACGCGCCGCGGAAAAGGTGTGGGACCAGACTGGAAGTGCGCTACGCGCTGTGGAAAGTCTGCGGTACCCAAGTGGAAGTGCGCGACACGCCGTGGAAAGTGTGTGGGACCCAACTGGAAGTGCGCGACGCGCCGTGGAAAGTGTGTGGGACCCAACTGGAAGTGCGCTACGCGCCGTGGAAGGTCTGCAGTACCCAACTGCCAGTGCGCGACACGCCGTGGAAAGTGTACGGGACACAACTGGAGGTGCGCGACACGCCGTGGAAAGTGTGTGGGACCCAACTGGAAGTGCGCCACGCACCGTGAAAAGTGTGTGGGAACCAACTGGAAGTGCGCGACGCGCCGTGGAAAGTGTGTGGGAACCAACTGGAGGTGCGCGACGCGCAGTGCAAAGTGTGTGGGACCAAACTGGGAGTGCGCCACGCGCCGTGGAAAAGGTGTGGGACCCGACTGGAAGTGCGCGACGCGCCGTGAAAAGTGTGCGCGACCCAACAGGGAGTGCGCGACGCCCCGCTGAAAGTATGTGGGACCCAACTGGAAATGCGCAACGCGCTGAGGGAAAGACTGCGGGATCCAACTGGAAGTGCGCGACGCGCCGTGGAAAGTGTGTGGGACTCAACCGGAAGTGCGCTACGCGCTGTGGAAAGTCTGCGGTACCCAAGTGGAAGTGCGCTACACGCCGTGGAAAGTGTGTGGGGCCCAACTGGAAGTGCGCGACGCGCCGTGGAAAGTGTGTGGGACCCAACTGGAAGTGCGCTACGCGCCGTGGAAAAGGTAAGGGGACCCAACTGCAAGTGCGCCACGCGCCGTGGAAGGTCTGCGGTACCCATCTGGAAGTGCGCGACGCACCGTGGAAAGTGTGCGGGACCCAACTGGAAGTGCGCCACGCACCGTGGAAAGTGTGTGGGACCCAACTGGAAGTGCGCCACGCGCCGTGGAAAGTGTGTGGGACCCAACTGGAAGTGCGCTACGCGCCGAGGAAAGTGTGTGGGACCCAACTGGAAGTGTGCTACGCGCCGTGGAAAGTATGGTACCCAACTGGAAGTGCGCGACGCGTCGTGGAAAGTGTGTGGAGCCCAACTGGAAGTGCGCGACGCGCCGTGGAAAGTGTGTGGGACCCAACTGGAAGTGCGCGACGCGTCGTGGAAAGTGTGTGGAGCCCAACTGGAAGTGCGCGACGCGCCGTGGAAAGTCTGCGGTACCCAAGTGGAAGTGCGCGACGCGTCGTGGAAAGTGTGTGGAGCCCAACTGGAAGTGCGCGACGCGCCGTGGAAAGTGTGTGGGACCCAACTGGAAGTGTGCTACGCGCCGAGGAAAGTGTGTGGGACCCGACTGGAAGTGCGCTACGCGCCGTGGAAAAGGTGTGGGACCCAACTGGAAGTGCGTCACGCGCCGTGGAAAAGGTGTGGGACCCAACTGGAAGTGCGTCACGCGCCGTGTATAGAGTGCGCGTTCTAACTGGAAGTGCGCTACGCGCTGTGGAAAGTCTGCGGTACCCAAGTGGAAGTGCGCGACGCGCCGTGGAAAGTGTGTGGAACCCAACTGGAAGTGCGCGACGCGCCGTGGAAAGTGTGTGGGACCCAACTGGAAGTGTGCTACGCGCCGAGGAAAGTGTGTGGGACCCGACTGGAAGTGCGCTACGCGCCGTGGAAAAGGTGTGGGACCCAAGTGGAAGTGCGCGACGCGTCGTGGAAAGTGTGTGGAGCCCAACTGGAAGTGCGCGACGCGCCGTGGAAAGTGTTTGAAACCCAACTGGAAGTGCGCGACGCGCCGTGGAAAGTGTGTGGGACTCAACTGGAAGTGCGCTACGCGCCATGGAAAGGTGTGGGACCCGAGTAGAAGTGCGCGACGCGCCGTGGAAAGTGTGCGGGACCCAACTGGAAGTACGCTACGCGCCGTGGAAAGTATGTGGGTCCTAACTGGAAATGCGCTACGCGCCGTGGAAAGTGTATGAGACCCAACTGGAAGGGCGCCACGCGCCGTGGAAAAGGTGTGGGATTCGTCTAGAAGTGCGCGACGCGCCGTGGAAAGTGTGCGGGACCCAACCGGGAGTGCGAAACGCGCCATGTAAAGTGTGTGGGACCCAATCGGAAGTGCGCGACGCGCCAAGGAAAAAGTGTGGGACCCAAGTGGGAGTGCGCGACGCGTCGTGGAAAGTGTGTGGAGCCCAACTGGAAGTGCGCGACGCGCCGTGGAAAGTGTGTAGGACCCAACTACAAGTGCGCCACGCGCCGTGGAAAAGGTGTGGGACCCGACTAGAAGTGCGCGACGCGCCGTGGAAAGTGTACGGGACCCAACCGGGAGTGCGCAACGCACCGTTGAAAGTGTGCGGGACCCCACTGGAAGTGCGCTACGCGCCGTGGAAAGTATATGGGACTCAACTAGAAGTGCGCTACGCGCCGTGGAAAGTGTGTGCAACCCAACTGGAAGTGCGCGATGCGCCGTGGAAATTGTGTGGGACTCAACTAGAAGTGCGCCACGCGCCGTGGAAAAGGTGTGGGACCCAACTGGAAGTGCGCGACGCGCCGTTGCGGGACCCAACTGAAAAAGCGCGACGCGCTATCGAAAGTGTGCGGTACCCAATGGGAGGGGGCTACGCGCCGTGGAAAAGGTGTGGGACCCAACTGCAAGTGCGCGAAACGCCGTGTAAAGTGTGCGGGACCCAACTGCAAGTGCGCGACCCGCCGTGGAAAGTGTGCGGGACACAACTGCAAGTGCGCCACGCGCCGTGGAAAGTGTACGGGACACAACTGGAAGTGCGCGACACGCCGTGGAAAGTGTGTGGGACCCAACTGGAAGTGCGCGACGCGCCGTGGAAAGTGTGTGGGACCCAACTGGAAGTGCGCCACGCGCCGTGGAAAGTGTGCGGGACCTAACTGCAAGTGCGCCACGCGCCGTGGAAAAGGTGTGGGACACAACTGGAAGTGCGCGACGCGCCGTGGAAAGTGTGTGGGACCCAACTGGAAGTGCGCTACGCGCCGTGGAAAAGGTGTGGGATCCAACTGCAAGTGCGCCACGCGTCGTGGAAGGTCTGCGGTACCCAACTGGAAGTGCGCTACGCGCCGTGGAAAAGGTGTGGGACCCAACTGCAAGTGCGCCACGCCCCGTGGAAGGTCTGCGGTACCCAACTGGAAGTGCGCGACGCCCCGTGGAAAGTGTGCGGGACCCAACTGGAAGTGCGCCACGCACCGTGGAAAGTGTGTGGGACCCAACTGGAAGTGCGCCACGCGCCGTGGAAGGTCTGCGGTACCCAACTGGAAGTGCGCGACGCGTCGTGGAAAGTGTGTGGGACCCAACTGGAAGTGCGCTACGCGCTGTGGAAAGTCTGCGGTACCCAAGTGGAAAAGCGCGACGCGCAGTGGAAAGTGTGTGGAACCCAACTGGAGGTGCGCTACGCGCCATGGAAAATGCGCGGGACCCAACTGGAAGTGCGCGACGAGCCGCGGAAAGTGCGTGGGACCCAACTGGAAGTGCGCGATGCCCCGCTGAAAGTGTGTGGGACCCAACTGGAAGTGCGAAACGCGCCGTGTAAAGTGTGCGCGACCCAACTGGAAATGCGCTACGCGCCGTGGAAAGTGTGCGCGATTCAACTGGAAGTGCGCGACGCGCCGTGGAAAGTATATGGGACCCAACCGGAAGTGCGCCACGCGCCGTGGAAAAGGTGTGGGACCCGACTGGAAGTGCGCGACGCGCCGTGGAAAGTGTGTGGAACCCAACTGGAAGTGCGCGATGCCCCGCTGAAAGTGTGTGGGACCCAACTGGAAGTGCGAAACGCGCCGTGTAAAGTGTGCGCGACCCAACTGGAAATGCGCGACGCGCCGTGGAAAGTGTGTGGGACCCAACTGGAAGTGCGCGACGCGCCGTGGAAAGTGTGCGCGACCCGACTGGAAGTGCGCCACGCGCCGTGGAAGGTGTGCGGGACCCAACTGAAAGTGCGCGACGCGCCGCGGAAAGTGCGCGGGACCCAACTGGAACTGCGCGACGCGCCGTGGAAAGTGTGCGGGACCCAACTGGAAGTGCACCACGCGCCGTGAAAATTGTGTGGGACCCAACTGGAAGTGCGCTACGCGCCGTGGAAAGTGTGTGGGACCCAATTGGAAGTGCCCCACGCGGCGCGGAAAGTGTGTGGGACCCAACTGGAAGTGCGCGACGCGCCGTGGAAAGTGTGTGGGACCCAACTGGAAGTGCGAAACGCGCCATGTAAAGTGTGTGGGACCCAATCGGAAGTGCGCGACGCGCCAAGGAAAGTGTGTGGTACCCAACTGGAAGTGCGCTACGGCGACGTGGAAAGTGTGCGCGACCCAACTGGAAATGCGCTACGCGCCGTGGAAAGTGTATGGGATCCAACTGGAAGTGCGCCACGCGCCGCGGAAAAGGTGTGGGACCCGACGGGAAGTGCGCGACGCGCCGTGGAAAGTGTGTGGAACCCAACTGGAGGTGCGCTACGCGCCATGGAAAATGCGCGGGACCCAACTGGAAGTGCGCGACGAGCCGTGGAAAGTGTGTGGAACCCAACTGGAAGTGCGCTACGCGCCATGGAAAATGTGCGGTACCCAACTGGAAGTGCGCGACGCGCCGTGGAAAGTGTGCGGGACCCAACTGGAAGTGCGCTACGCGCCGTGGAAAGTGTGCGGGACCCAACCTGAACTGCGCCACGCACCGTGGAAAGTGTGTGGGACCTAACTGCAAGTGCGCCACGCGCCGTGGAAAAGGTGTGGGACCCGACTAGAAGTGCGCGACGCGCCGTGGAAAGTGTGTGGGACCCAACTGGAAGTGCGCCACGCGCCGTGGAAAGTCTGCGGTACCCAACTGCAAGTGCGCCACGCGCCGTGGAAAAGGTGTGGGACCCAACTGGAAGTGCGTCACGCGCCGTGGAAAGTGTGTGGGACCTAACTGCAAGTGCTCCACGCGCCGTGGAAAAGGTGTGGGACCCGACTAGAAGTGCGCGACGAGCCGTGGAAAGTGTGTGGGACCCAACTGGAAGTGCGCAACGCACCGTTGAAAGTGTGCGGGACCCAACTGGAAGTGCACCGCGCGCCGTGGAAAAGGTGTGGGACCCAACAGGAAGTGCGCTACGCGCTGTGGAAAGTCTGCGGTACCCAAGTGGAAGTGCGCGACGCGCCGTGGAAAGTATATGGGACCCAACCGGAAGTGCGCAACGCGCCGTGAAAAGTGTGTGGGAACCAACTGGAGGTGCGCGACGCGCAGTGCAAAGTGTGTGGGACCAAACTGGGAGTGCGCCACGCGCCGTGGAAAAGGTGTGGGACCCGACTGGAAGTGCGCGACGCGCCGTGAAAAGTGTGTGGGACACAATTGGAAGTGCCCCACGCAACGCGGAAAGTGTGTGGCACCCAACTGGAAGTGCGCGACGCGCCGTGGAAAGTGTGTGGGACCCAACTGGAAGTGCGCTACGCGCCGTGGAAAAGATGTGGGACCCAACTGGAAGTGCGTCACGCGCCGTGTATAGAGTGCGCGTTCTAACTGGAAGTGCGCGACGCGCCGTGGAAAGTGTGTGGGACCCAACTGGAAGTGTGCTACGCGCCGAGGAAAGTGTGTGGGACCCGACTGGAAGTGCGCTACGGCGACGTGGAAAGTGTGCGTTACCCAACCGGAAGTGCGCGATGCCCCGCTGAAAGTGTGTGGGACCAAACTGGAAGTGCGCTACGCGCTGAGGGAAAGACTGCGGGATCCAACTGGAAGTGCGCGACGCGCCGTGGAAAGTGTGTGGGACCCAACCGGAAGTGCGCTACGCGCCGAGGAAAGTGTGTGGGACCCAACTGGAAGTGCGCTACGCGCCGTGGAAAAGGTGTGGGACCCAACTGGAAGTGCGCTACGCGCCGTGGAAAAGGTGTGGGACCCAACTGGAAGTGCGCTACGTGCTGTGGAAAGTCTGCGGTACCCGAGTGGAAGTGCGCGACGCGCCGTGGAAAGTGTGCGGGACCCAACTGCAAGTGCGCCACGCGCCGTGGAAAAGGTGTGGGACCCGAGTAGAAGTGCGCGACGCGCCGTGGAAAGTGTACGGGACACAACTGGAGGTGCGCGACACGCCGTGGAAAGTGTGTGGGACCCAACTGGAAGTGCGCTACGCGCCGAGGAAAGTGTGTGGGACCCAACTGGAAGTGCGCCGCGCGCCGTGGAAAGTGTGTGGGACCCAACTGGAAGTGTGCTACGCGCCGAGGAAAGTGTGTGGGACCCAACTGGAAGTGAGCGACGCGCCGTGGAAAGTGTGTGGGACCCAACTGGAAGTGCGCTACGCGCCGTGGAAAAGGTGTGGGACCCAACTGCAAGTGCGCCACGCGCCGTGGAAAAGGTGTGGGACCCGACTAGAAGTGCGCGACGCGCCGTGGAAAGTGTGTGGGACCCAACTGGAAGTGCGCTACGCGCCGTGGAAAAGGTGTGGGACCCAACTGCAAGTGCGCGACGCGCCGTGGAAAGTGTGTGGGACCCAACTGCAAGTGCGCCACGCGCCGTGGAAAAGGTGTGGGACCCGAGTAGAAGTGCGCGACTCACCGTGGAAAGTGTGCGGTACCAACTGGAAGTGCGCCACGCGCCGTGGAAAAGGTGTGGGACCCAACTGCAAGTGCGCCACGCGCGGTGGAAAAGGTGTGGGACCCGACTAGAAGTGCGCGACGCGCCGTGGAAAGTGTACGGGACACAACTGGAAGTGCGCGACACGCCGTGGAAAGTTTACGGGACACAACTGGAAGTGCGCGACACGCCGTGGAAAGTGTGTGGGACCCAACTGGAAGTGTGCTACGCGCCGAGGAAAGTGTGGGACCCAACTGGAAGTGCGCTACGCGCTGTGGAAAGTCTGCGGGACCCAACTGGAAATGCGCGACGCGCCGTGGAAAGTGTGCGGTACCCAACTGGAAGTGCGCCACGCGCCGTGTATAGAGTGCGCGACCCAACTGGAAGTGCGCGAGGCGCCGTGGAAAGTGTGAGGTACCCAAGAGGAAGTGCGCGACGCGCCGTGGAAAGTGTGTGGGACCCAACTGGAAGTGCGCTACGCGCCGTGGAAAGTGTGCGGGACCCAACTGCAAGTGCGCCACGCGCCGTGGAAAAGGTGTGGGACCCGACTAGAAGTGCGCGACGCGCCGTGGAAAGTGTGTGGGACCCAACTGGAAGTGCGCGACGCGCCGTGGAAAGTGTGTGGGACCCAACTGGAAGTGCGCGACGCGCCGTGTAAAGCGTGCGGGACCCAACTGGAAGTGCGCCACGCGCCGTGGAAAGTGTGTGGGACCCAACTGGAAGTGAGCGACGCGCCGTGGAAAGTGTGTGGGACCCGAGTAGAAGTGCGCGACGCGCCGTGGAAAGTGTACGGGACACAACTGGAAGTGCGCGACACGCCGTGGAAAGTGTGTGGGACCCAACTGGAAGTGTGCTACGCGCCGAGGAAAGTGTGTGGGACCCAACTGGAAGTGAGCGACGCGCCGTGGAAAGTGTGTGGGACCCAACTGGAAGTGTGCTACGCGCCGAGGAAAGTGTGTGGGACCCGACTGGAAGTGCGCTACGCGCCGTGGAAAAGGTGTGGGACCCAAGTGGAAGTGCGCGACGCGTCGTGGAAAGTGTGTGGAGCCCAACTGGAAGTGCGCGACGCGCCGTGGAAAGTGTGTGAAACCCAACTGGAAGTGCGCTACGCGCCGTGGAAAAGATGTGGGACCCAACTGCAAGTGCGCCACGCGCCGTGGAAAAGGTGTGGGACCCAACTGGAAGTGCGTCACGCGCCGTGGAAAGTGTGTGGGACCCAACTGGAAGTGCGCCACGCGCCGTGGAAAGTGTGTGGGACCCAACTGGAAGTGCACCGCGCGCCGTGGAAAAGGTGTGGGACCCAACTGGAAGTGCGCCACGCGCCGTGGAAAGTGTGTGGGACCCGAACGGAAGTGCGCGATGCGCCAAGGAAAGTGTGTGGTACTCAACTGGAAGGGCGCTACGCGCCGTGGAAAAGGTGTGGGACCCGAGTAGAAGTGCGCGACGCGCCGTGGAAAGTGTACGGGACACAACTGGAAGTGTGCTACGCGCCGTGGAAAAGGTGTGGAACCCGACTAGAAGTGCGCTACGCGCCGAGGAAAGTGTGTGGGACCCAACTGGAAGTGCGCGACGCGCCGTGGAAAGTGTGCGGGACCTAACTGCAAGTGCGCCACGCGCCGTGGAAAAGGTGTGGGACCCGACTAGAGGTGCGCGACGAGCCGTGGAAAGTGTGTGGGACCCAACTGGAAGTGCGCTACGCGCCGTGGAAAAGGTGTGGGACCCAACTGCAAGTGCGCCACGCGCCGTGGAAGGTCTGCGGTACCCAACTGGAAGTGCGCGACGCGCCGTGGAAAGTGTGTGGGACCCAACTGCAAGTGCGCCACGCGCCGTGGAAAAGGTGTGTGACCCGACTAGAAGTGCGCGACGCGCCGTGGAAAGTGTGTGGGACCCAACTGCAAGTGCGCCACGCGCCGTGGAAAGTGTACGGGACACAACTGGAAGTGCGCGACACGCCGTGGAAAGTTTACGGGACACAACTGGAAGTGCGCGACGCGCCGTGGAAAGTGTGTGGGACTCAACTGGAAGTGCGCGACGCGCCGTGGAAAGTGTGTGGGACTCAACTAGAAGTGCGCTACGCGCCGTGGACAAGGTGTGGGACCCAACTGCAAATGCGCGACGCGCCGTGGAAAGTGTGCGGGACTCAACGGGAAGTGCGCCACGCGCCGTGGAAAAGGTGTGGGACCCAACTGGAAGTGAGCTACGCGCCGGGGAAAAGGTGTGGGACCCAACTAGAAGTGCGCGACGCGCCGTGGAAAGTGTGTGGGACCCGACTAGAAAAGCGCGACGCGCCGTGGAAAGTGTGTGGGACCCAACTGGAAGTGCGCCACGCGCCGTGTATAGAGTGCGCGACCCAACTGGAAGTGCGCTACGCGCCGTGGAAAAGGTGTGGGACCCAACTGGAAGTGCGCTACGCGCCGAGGAAAGTGTGTGGGACCCGACTGGAAGTGCGCTACGCGCCGTGGAAAAGGTGTGGGACCCAACTGGAAGTGCGTCACACGCCGTGTATAGAGTGCGCGTTCTAACTGGAAGTGCGCTACGCGCTGTGGAAAGTCTGCGGTACCCAAGTGGAAAAGCGCGACGCGCAGTGGAAAGTGTGTGGAACCCAACTGGAGGTGCGCTACGCGCCATGGAAAATGCGCGGGACCCAACTGGAAGTGCGCGACGAGCCGTGGAAAGTGTGTGGAACCCAACTGGAAGTGCGCTACGCGCCATGGAAAATGTGCGGTACCCAACTGGAAGTGCGCGACGCGCCGTGGAAAGTGTGCGGGACCCAACTGGAAGTGCGCTACGCGCCGTGGAAAGTGTGCGGGACCCAACCTGAACTGCGCCACGCACCGTGGAAAGTGTGTGGGGCCCAACTGGAAGTGCGCGACGCGCCGTGGAAAGTGTGTGGGACCCAACTGGAAGTGCGCTACGCGCCGTGGAAAGTGTGCGGGACCCAACTGGAAGTGCGCGACGCGCCGTGGAAAGTGTGTGGGACCCAACTGGAAGTGCGCTACGCGCCGTGGAAAGTGTGCGGGACCCAACTGGAAGTGCGCTACGCGCTGTGGAAAGTTTACGGGACACAACTGGAAGTGCGCGACGCGCCGTGGAAAGTGTGTGGGACCCAACTGCAAGTGCGCCACGCGCCGTGGAAAGTGTACGGGACACAACTGGAAGTGCGCGACACGCCGTGGAAAGTTTACGGGACACAACTGGAAGTGCGCGACACGCCGTGGAAAGTGTGTGGGACCCAACTGGAAGTGTGCTACGCGCCGAGGAAAGTGTGTGGGACCCGACTGGAAGTGCGCTACGCGCCGTGGAAAGTGTGTGGGGCCCAACTGGAAGTGCGCCACACGCCGTGGAAAGTGTGTGGGACCCAACTGGAAGTGTGCTACGCGCCGAGGAAAGTGTGTGGGACCCGACTGGAAGTGCGCTACGCGCCGTGGAAAAGGTGTGGGACCCAACTGGAAGTGCGTCACGCGCCGTGTATAGAGTGCGCGTTCTAACTGGAAGTGCGCTACGCGCTGTGGAAAGTCTGCGGTACCCAAGTGGAAGTGCGCGACGCGCCGTGGAAAGTGTGTGGGACCCAACTGGAAGTGCGCGACGCGCCGTGGAAAGTGTGTGGGACCCAACTGGAAGTGCGCGACGCGCCGTGGAAAGTGTGTGGGACCCAACTGGAAGTGCGCTACGCGCCATGGAAAATGTGCGGTACCCAACTGGAAGTGCGCGACGCGCCGTGGAAAGTGTGTGGAACCCAACTGGAAGTGCGCTACGCGCCATGGAAAATGTGCGGGACCCAACTGGAAGTGCGCTACGCGCCGTGGAAAAGGTGTGGGACCCAACTGGAAGTGCGCTACGCGCCGTGGAAAAGGTGTGGGATCCAACTGCAAGTGCTCCACGCGTAGTGGAAAAGGTGTGGGACCCGACTAGAAGTGCGCGACGAGCCGTGGAAAGTGTGTGGGACCCAACTGGAAGTGCGCTACGCGCCGTGGAAAGTGTGTGGGACCCAACTGGAAGTGCGCTACGCGCCGACGAAAGTGTGTGGGACCCATTTGGAAGTGCGCTACGCGCCGTGGAAAAGTGGTGGGACCCAACTGGAAGTGCGTCACGCGCCGTGTATAGAGTGCGCCTTCTAACTCGAAGTGCGCTACGCGCTGAGGGAAAGACTGCGGGATCCAACTGGAAGTGCGCGACGCGCCGTGGAAAGTGTGTGGGACCCAACTGGAAATGCGCCACGCGCCGTGTGTAGAGTGCGCGACCCAACTGGAAGAGCGCTACGCGCCGTGGAAATTGTACGGGACACAATTGGAAGTGCGCGACACGCCGTGGAAAGTTTACGGGACACAACTGGAAGTGCGCCACACGCCGTGGAAAGTGTGTGGGACCCAACTGGAAGTGTGCTACGCGCCGAGGAAAGTGTGTGGGACCCGACTGGAAGTGCGCTACGCGCCGTGGAAAAGGTGTGGGACCCAACTGGAAGTGCGCCACGCACCGTGGAAAGTGTGTGGGACCCAACTGCAAGTGCGCCACGCGCCGTGGAAAAGGTGTGGAACCCGACTAGAAGTGCGCGACGCGCCGTGGAAAGTGTACGGGACACAACTGGAAGTGCACCACGCGCCGTGGAAAGTGTACGGGACACAACTGGAAGTGCGCGACACGCCGTGGAAAGCTTACGGGACACGACTGGAAGTGCGCGACACGCCGTGGAAAGTGTGTGTGACCCAACTGGAAGTGTGCTACGCGCCGAGGGAAGTGTGTGGGACCCGACTGGAAGTGCGCTACGCGCCGTGGAAAGTGTGCGGGACCCAACTGGAAGTGCGCCACGCACCGTGGAAAGTGTGTGGGACCTAACTGCAAGTGCGCCACGCGCCGTGGAAAAGGTGTGGGACCCGACTAGAAGTGCGCGACGCGCCGTGGAAAGTGTGTGGGACCCTACTGGAAGTGCACCACGCGCCGTGGAAAGTTTACGGGACACAACTGGAAGTGCGTCACGCGCCGTGGAAAAGGTGTGGGACCCAACTGGAAGTGCGTCACGCGCCGTGGGAAGTGTGAGGTACCCAACTGGAAGTGCGCCACGCGCCGTGGAAAAGGTGTGGAACCCGACTAGAAGTGCGCTACGCGCCGAGGAAAGTGTGTGGGACCCAACTGGAAGTGCGCTACGCGCCGTGGAAAAGGTGTGGGACCCAACTGGAAGTGCTTCACGCGCCGTGTATAGAGTGCGCGTTCTAACTCGAAGTGCGCTACGCGCTGTGGAAAGTCTGCGGGACCCAACTGGAAATGCGCGACGCGCCGTGGAAAGTGTGCGGTACCCAACTGGAAGTGCGCCACGCGCCGTGGAAAAGGTGTGGGACCCAACTGGAAGTGCGCGACGCGCCGTGGAAAGTGTGTAGGACCCAACTACAAGTGCGCCACGCGCCGTGGAAAAGGTGTGGGACCCGACTAGAAGTGCGCGACGCGCCGTGGAAAGTGTACGGGACCCAACTGGAAGTGCTCCACGCGCCGTGTATAGAGTGCGCGTTCTAACTAGAAGTGCGCTACGCGCTGTGGAAAGTCTGCGGTACCCAAGTGGAAGTGCGCGACGCGTCGTGGAAAGTGTGTGGAGCCCAACTGGAAGTGCGCGACGCGCCGTGGAAAGTGTGTGGGACCCAACTGGAAGTGTGCTACGCGCCGAGGAAAGTGTGTGGGACCCGACTGGAAGTGCGCTACGCGCCGTGGAAAAGGTGTGGGACCCAACTGCAAGTGCGCCACGCGCCGTGTATAGAGTGCGCGACCCAACTGGAAGTGCGCGACGCGCCGTGGAAAGTGTGTGGGACCCAACTGGAAGTGTGCTACGCGCCGAGGAAAGTGTGTGGGACCCGACTGGAAGTGCGCTACGCGCCGTGGAAAGTGTGCGGGACCCAACTGGAAGTGCGCGACGCGCCGTGGAAAGTGTGTGGAACCCAACTGGAGGTGCGCTACGCGCCATGGAAAATGCGCGGGACCCAACTGGAAGTGCGCGACGCGCCGTGGAAAGTGTGCGGGACCCAACTGGAAGTGCGCTACGCGCCGTGGAAAGTGTGCGGGACCCAACCTGAACTGCGCCACGCACCGTGGAAAGTGTGTGGGACCTAACTGCAAGTGCGCCACGCGCCGTGGAAAAGGTGTGGGACCCGACTAGAAGTGCGCGACGCGCCGTGGAAAGTGTGTGGGACCTAACTGCAAGTGCGCCACGCGCCGTGGAAAAGGTGTGGGACCCGACTAGAAGTGCGCGACGCGCAGTGGAAAGTGTGTGGGACCCAACTGGAAGTGCGCCACGCACCGTGGAAAGTGTGTGGGACCTAACTGCAAGTGCGCCACGCGCCGTGGAAAAGGTGTGGGACCCGACTAGAAGTGCGCGACGCGCCGTGGAAAGTGTGTGGGACCCAACTGGAAGTGCGCCACGCGCCGTGTGTAGAGTGCGCGACCCAACTGGAAGAGCGCTATGCGCCGTGGAAGTTGTACGGGACACAATTGGAAGTGCGCCACACGCCGTGGAAAGTGTGTGGGACCCAACTGGAAGTGCGCTACGCGCCGTGGAAAAGGTGTGGGACCCAACTGGAAGTGCGCTACGCGCCGTGGAAAAGGTGTGGGACCCAACTGCAAGTGCGCCACGCGCCGTGGAAAGTGTGCGGGACCCAACTGGAAGTGCGCCACGCACCGTGGAAAGTGTGTGGGACCCAACTGCAAGTGCGCCACGCGCCGTGGAAAAGGTGTGGGACCCGACTAGAAGTGCGCGACGCGCCGTGGAAAGTGTACGGGACACAACTGGAAGTGCGCGACACGCCGTGGAAAGTGTGTGGGACCCAACTGGAAGTGTGCTACGCGCCGAGGAAAGTGTACGGGACACAACTGGAAGTGCGCGACGCGTCGTGGAAAGTGTGTGGAACCCAACTGGAAGTGCGCGACGCGCCGTGGAAAGTGTGTGGGACCCAACTGGAAAAGCGCGACGCGCTATCGAAAGTGTGCGGTACCCAACTGGAAGTGCGCTACGCGCCGTGGAAAAGGTGTGGGACCCAACTGCAAGTGCGCGACGCGCCGTGGAAAGTGTGCGGGACCCAACTGCATGTGCGCCACGCGCGGTGGAAAAGGTGTGGGACCCGACTAGAAGTGCGCGACGCGCCGTGGAAAGTGTGTGGGACCCAACTGGTAGTGCGCCACGCGCCGTGGAAAAGGTGTGGGACCCAACTGGAAGTGCGCGACGCGCCAAGGAAAGTGTGTGGTACCCAACTGGAAGTGCGCTACGGCGACGTGGAAAGTGTGCGCGACCCAACTGGAAATGCGCTACGCGCCGTGGAAAGTGTATGGGATCCAACTGGAAGTGCGCCACGCGCCGCGGAAAAGGTGTGGGACCCGACGGGAAGTGCGCGACGCGCCGTGGAAAGTGTGTGGGACCCAACTGGAAGTGCGCTACGGCGACGTGGAAAGTGTGCGCGACCCAACTGGAAATGCGCTACGCGCCGTGGAAAGTATATGGGACCCAACTGGAAGTGCGCCACGCGCCGTGGAAAAGGTGTGGGACCCGACGGGAAGTGCGCGACGCGCCGTGGAAAGTGTGTGGGACCCAACTGGAAGTGCGCTGCGCGCTGTGGAAAGTGAGCGCGACCCAACTGTAAGTACGCTGCGCGCCGTGGAAAAGGTGTGGGACCCAACTGGAAGTGCGTCACGCGCCGTGGAAAGTGTGAGGTACCCAACTGGAAGTGCGCCACGCGCCGTGTATAGAGTGCGCGACTCAACCGGAAGTGCGCTACGCGCTGTGGAAAGTCTGCGGTACCCAAGTGGAAGTGCGCGACACGCCGTGGAAAGTGTGTGGGACCCAACTGGAAGTGCGCGACGCGCCGTGGAAAGTGTGTGGGACCCAACTGGAAGTGCGCTACGCGCCGTGGAAGGTCTGCGGTACCCAACTGGAAGTGCGCGACGCGCCGTGGAAAGTGTGTGGGACCCAACTGGAAAAGCGCGACGCGCCGTGGAAAGTGTGCGGGACCCAACTGCAGGTGCGCTACGCGCCGTGGAAAAGGTGTGGGACCCAACTGCAAGTGCGCGAAACGCCGTGTAAAGTGTGCGGGACCCAACTGCAAGTGCGCGACCCGCCGTGTAAAGTGTGTGGGACCCAACTGGAAGTGAGCGACGCGCCGTGGAAAGTGTGTGGGACCCAACTGGAAGTGCGCTACGCGCCGTGGAAGGTCTGCGGTACCCAACTGGAAGTGCGCGACGCGCCGTGGAAAGTGTGTGGGACCTAACTGCAAGTGCTCCACGCGCCGTGGGAAGTCTGCGGTACCCAACTGGAAGTGCGCGACGCCCCGTGGAAAGTGTGCGGGACCCAACTGGAAGTGCGCCACGCACCGTGGAAAGTGTGTGGGACCCAACTGGAAGTGCGCTACGCGCCGTGGAAAAGGTGTGGGACCCGACTAGAAGTGCGCGACGCGCCGTGGAAAGTGTGTGGGACCCAACTGGAAGTGCGCGACGCGCCGTGGAAAGTGTGTGGGACCCAACTGGAAGTGCGCTACGCGCCGTGGAAGGTCTGCGGTACCCAACTGGAAGTGCGCGACGCGCCGTGGAAAGTGTGTGGGACCCAACTGGAAGTGCGCGACGCGCCGTGGAAAGTGTGTGGGACCCAACTGGAAGTGCGCTACGTGCTGTGGAAAGTGTGCGGTACCCAAGTGGAAGTGCGCGACACGCCGTGGAAAGTTTACGGGACACGACTGGAAGTGCGCGACACGCCGTGGAAAGTGTGTGTGACCCAACTGGAAGTGTGCTACGCGCCGAGGGAAGTGTGTGGGACCCGACTGGAAGTGCGCTACGCGCCGTGGAAAAGGTGTGGGACCCAACTGGAAGTGCGCGACGCGCCGTGGAAAGTGTGTGGAACCCAACTGGAAGTGCGCTACGCGCCATGGAAAATGTGCGGGACCCAACTGGAAGTGCGCCACGCGCCGTGTATAGAGTGCGCGTTCTAACTGGAAGTGCGCTACGCGCTGTGGAAAGTCGGCGGTACCCAAGTGAAAGTGCGCTACGCGCCGTGGAAAAGGTGTGGGACCCAACTGCAACTGCGCCACGCGCCGTGGAAAGTGTGTGGGACCCAACTGGAAGTGCGCTACGCGCCGTGGAAAAGGTGTGGGACCCAACTGCAAGTGCGCCACGCGCCGTGGAAGGTCTGCGGTACCCAACTGGAAGTGCGCGACGCGTCGTGGAAAGTGTGTGGAGCCCAACTGGAAGTGCGCGACGCGCCGTGGAAAGTGTGTGGGACCCAACTGGAAGTGCGCGACGCGTCGTGGAAGGTCTGCAGTACCCAACTGGAAGTGCGCGACGCGCCGTGGAAAGTGTGTGTGACCCGACTGGAAGTGCGCGACGCGCCGTGGAAAGTGTGTGGGACCCAACTGGAAGTGCGCTACGCGCCGTGGAAAAGGTGTGGGACCCGAGTAGAAGTGCGCGACGCGCCGTGGAAAGTGTGTGGGACCCAACTGGAAGTGCGCCACGCGCCGTGTATAGAGTGCGCGACCCAACCGGAAGTGCGCTACGCGCCGTGGAAAAGGTGTGGAACCCGACTAGAAGTGCGCTACGCGCCGTGGAAAGTGTGTGGGGCCCAACTGGAAGTGCGCGACGCGCCGTGGAAAGTGTGTGGGACCCAACTGGAAGTGCGCTACGCGCCGTGGAAAGTGTGTGGGACCCAACTGCAAGTGCGCCACGCGCCGTGGAAAAGGTGTGGGACCCGACTAGAAGTGCGCGACGCGCCGTGGAAAGTGTACGGGACACAACTGGAAGTGCGCCACGCGCCGTGGAAAGTGAGTGGGACTCAACTGGAAGTGCGCTACGCGCCGTGGAAAAGGTGTGGGACCCGAGTAGAAGTGCGCGACGCACCGTGGAAAGTGTGCGGTACTAACTGGAAGTGCGCCACGCGCCGTGTATAGAGTGCGCGACCCAACTGGAACAGCGCTACGCGCTGTGGAAAGTCTGCGGTACCCAACTGAAAGTGCGCGACGCGCCGTGGAAAGTGTGTGGGACCCAACTGGAAGTGCGCGACGCGCCGTGGAAAGTGTGTGGGACTCAACTAGAAGTGCGCGACGCACCGTGGAAAGTGTGCGGTACCAACTGGAAGTGCGCGACGCGCCGTGGAAAGTGTGTGGGACCCAACTGGAAGTGCGCCACGCGCCGCGGAAAAGGTGTGGGACCCGATGGGAAGTGCGCGACGCGCCGTGGAAAGTGTGCGCGACCCAACTGGAAATGCGCTACGCGCCGTGGAAAGTATATGGGACCCAACTGGAAGTGCGCCACGCGCCGTGGAAAAGGTGTGGGACCCGACGGGAAGTGCGCCACGCGCCGTGGAAGAGGTGTGAGACCCAACTGGAGGTGCGCCACGCGCCGTGTAGAGTGTTAGCGAGCACACTGGAAGTGCGCGACGCGCCGTGGAAAGTGTGTGGGACCCAACTGGAAGTGCGCCACGCACCGTTGAAAGTGTGCGGGACCCCACTGGAAGTGCGCTACGCGCCGTAGAAAGTATGTGGGACCCGACTGGAAGTGCGCGACGCGCCGTGGAAAGTGTGTGGGACCCAACTGGAAGTGCGCTACGCGCCGTGGAAATTGTACGGGACACAACTGGAAGTGCGCGACACGCCGTGGAAAGTTTACGGGACACAACTGGAAGTGCGCTACGCGCCATGGAAAATGTGCGGTACCCAACTGGAAGTGCGCGACGCGCCGTGGAAAGTGTGCGGGACCCAACTGGAAGTGCGCTACGCGCCGTGGAAAATGTGCGGTACCCAAGTGGAAGTGCGCGACACGCCGTGGAAAGTGTACGGGACACAACTGGAAGTGCGCGACACGCCGTGGAAAGTTTACGGGACACAACTGGAAGTGCGCGACGCGCCGTGGAAAGTGTGTGGGACTCAACTGGAAGTGCGCTACGCGCCGTGGAAAGTGTGTGGGACCTAACTGCAAGTGCGCCACGCGCCGTGGAAAAGGTGTGGGACCCGACTAGAAGTGCGCGACGAGCCGTGGAAAGTGTGTGGGACCCAACTGGAAGTGCGCTACGCGCCGTGGAAAAGGTGTGGGACCCAACTGGAAGTGCGTCACGCGCCGTGGAAAGTGTGTGGGACCTAACTGCAAGTGCTCCACGCGCCGTGGAAAAGGTGTGGGACCCGACTAGAAGTGCGCGACGAGCCGTGGAAAAGGTGTGGGACCCGACTAGAAGTGCGCGACGAGCCGTGGAAAGTGTGTGGGACCCAACTGGAAGTGCGCTACGCGCCAAGGAAAGTGTGTGGGACCCAACTGGAAGTGCGCTACGCGCCGTGGAAAAGGTGTGGGACCCAACTGGAAGTGCGCGACGCGCCGTGGAAAGTGTGTGGGACCCAACTGGAAGTGCTTCACGCGCCGTGTATAGAGTGCGCGTTCTAACTCGAAGTGCGCTACGCGCTGTGGAAAGTCTGCGGGACCCAACTGGAAATGCGCGACGCGCCGTGGAAAGTGTGCGGTACCCAACTGGAAGTGCGCCACGCGCCGTGGAAAGTGTGTGTGACCCGACTGGAAGTGTGCTACGCGCCGAGGGAAGTGTGTGGGACCCGACTGGAAGTGCGCTACGCGCCGTGGAAAAGGTGTGGGACCCAACTGAAAGTGCGCGACGCGCCGTGGAAAGTGTGTGGAACCCAACTGGAAGCGCGCTACGCGCCATGGAAAATGTACGGGACCCAACTGGAAGTGCGCCACGCACCTTGGAAAGTGTGTGGGACCCAACTGCAAGTGCGCCACGCGCCGTGGAAAAGGTGTGGGACCCGACTAGAAGTGCGCGACGCGCCGTGGAAAGTGTACGGGACACAACTGGAAGTGCGCGACACGCCGTGGAAAGTTTGCGGGACACAACTGGAAATGCGCGACACGCCGTGGAAAGTGTGTGAACCCAACTGGAAGTGTGCTACGCGCCGAGAAAAGTGTGTGGGACCCAACTGGAAGTGAGCGACGCGCCGTGGAAAGTGTGTGGGACCCAACTGGAAGTGTGCTACGCGCTGTGGAAAGTCTGTGGGACCCAACTGGGAGTGCGCTACGCGCCGAGGAAAGTGTGTGGGACCCAACTGGAAGTGCGCTACGCGCCGTGGAAAAGGTGTGGGACCCAACTGGAAGTGCGCTACGCGCCGTGGAAATTATGTGGGACCCAACTGGAAGTGCACCGCGCGCCGTGGAAAAGGTGTGTGACCCAACAGGAAGTGCGCTACGCGCTGTGGAAAGTCTGCGGTACCCAAGTGGAAGTGCGCCACGCGCCGTGGAAAGTGTGCTGGACCCAACTGGAAGTGCGCTACGCGCCGTGGAAAGTGTGCGGGACCCAACTGGAGATACGTTACGCGCCGTGGAAAGTGTGTGGGACCCAACTGAAAGTGCGCGACGCACCGTGGGAAGTGTGTGGGACCCAACTGGAAGTGCGCGGCGCGCCGTGGAAAGTGTGCGGGACCCAACTGGAAGTGCGCCACGCACCGTGGAAAGTTTACGGGACACAACTGGAAGTGCGCGACGCGCCGTGGAAAGTGTGTGGGACTCAACTGGAAGTGCGCTACGCGCCGTGGAAAGTGTGTGGAACCCAACTGGAAAAGCGCGACGCGCTTTCGAAAGTGTGCGGTGCCCAACTGGAAGTGCGCTACGCGCTGTGGAAAGTCTGCGGGACCCAACTGGAAAAGCGCGACGCGCTATGGAAAGTGTGTGGGACCCAACCGGAAGTGCGCTACGCGCCGAGGAAAGTGTGTGGGACCCAACTGGAAGTGCGCTACGCGCCGTGGAAAGTGTGTGGGACCCAACTGGAAGTGCGCTACGTGCCGAGGAAAGTGTGTGGGACCAAACTGGAAGTGCGCTACGCGCCGTGGGAAAGGTGTGGGACCCGACTAGAAGTGCGCGACGAGCCGTGGAATGTGTGTGGGACCCAACTGGAAGTGCGCGACGCGCCGTGGAAAGTATGCGGGACCCAACTGGAAGTGCGCGACGCGCCAAGGAAAGTGTGTGGTACCCAACTGGAAGTGCGCGACGCGCCGTCGAAAGTGTGCGGGACCCAACTGGAAGTGCGCGACGAGCCGTGGAAAGTGTGTGGGACCCAACTGGAAGTGCGCTACGCGCCGAGGAAAGTGTGCGGGACCCAACTGGAAATGCGCGACGCGCCGTGGAAAGAATGCGGTACCCAAGTGGAAGTGCGCGACACGCCGTGGAAAGTGTGTGGGACCCAACTGGAAGTGCGCGACGCGCCGTGGAAAGTGTGTGGGACCCAACTGGAAGTGCGCTACGCGCCGTGGAAGGTCTGCGGTACCCAACTGGAAGTGCGCGACGCGCCGTGGAAAGTGTGTGGGACCTAACTGCAAGTGCTCCACGCGAAGTGGAAAAGGTGTGGGACCCGACTAGAAGTGCGCGACGAGCCGTGGAAAGTGTGTGGGACCCAACCGGAAGTGCGCTACGCGCCGAGGAAAGTGTGGGACCCGACTAGAAGTGCGCGACGAGCCGTGGAAAGTGTGTGGGACCCAACCGGAAGTGCGCTACGCGC
>JAPDOI010001088.1:220000-225525 GCA_029168955.1 Aplectana chamaeleonis
GACAACCAATATGGGGCTTTCCGGCAACATCCGCACAAGTAGTGGCCCACCCTCTTCGACTCTCGTGACTGGCTTCTTGAAACCCAGCTGGAAAAGTTACATACTCTTTTTTCTATTCCAGTTGCAGTAATACACATTATTAAACTTTTAAGAAAAATATAACTATGCTGACGGTGACCTAGGTAAAAGCCCGACCAAACACCTCATCCCATACAAAAAGGTGCTCGGTCTAGCCGGCCTTATAGGCCCAAACGAATGGTCTGGCAACTCAATCGAACAACAGTTTTCCTCCCTTTAAATATTATCAAAATTCTAGCATTCAAAGAAGCAAGGAGAGTAAATGTTCATTTCATAATCAACTTCAGCACAGCAACACTTGAACCAACTGTAATCTTAGAGTATCTACAATTTGCACATATGATGGACCACAAAGGCTACAATTATCTCAAAACAACTCTAGATTGAAAATACATACCTATACAAATAGAGAATCATAACTGCAACAATGAAAACATAGTTTACTGTTTGACATGTGATAACTGGGTGACTACCTAGTATGTTGGAATTACAACAAGAAAATTGGTAATGCAGTGATAAAGGAACATTTATTTCATATAATGAAACAAGACATCAATAATTATTTATTTGTTCATTTTAAATCTACATGGTAGAAATCTCCATATACTTTTTTGTGCCTTAGACTCACTCTCAACAACTGTGACAAAGCAGTACTTGCAGACAAGAACTGTTCTGGATCAAACATTCAACACTGCGTATCCTTTAGGACTCCAACGATAATATTAAAAGTTGCGGAAACGTATCTGATATAACAAACCCTCCTAGACACAAGAATGAAGCACCTTTGCCATGCGTTACACGTAATGTACAGAACAACGAACAAGAAAACGGTCCTAGGAGGAACAAAAAATAATTAACAGAACTCGGACATTAATGATCTTTTAGCATTTATAGTAACAACTGCAGTAATGTTTTAGATATGTATAGATAGTTACACATCCGTATGTTGCAACAACGTGGCTTTCTCTTGAAAATAAATTATGAGAACAGGCATACTCTGATATGCATGTTTTACATATTCCATTTCAGCAATACTGCAAGCGGAGAAAACTCGTTGTAAAAATTACTTAAATGTAGATACAAATTACATTGACAGAATTCTGGATAACGCTAACATCAACAAACTTATCAATAATGACTACATTAGCAATACAACTGTGAAACAACACGGATACTCCATACATACCTTCCAGAATCGTATACAACACTTACCCCATTTTCGAAACAAATACTCAATTATAATGTCCTTCTGAGAACACTAAATCTTAATGATCTCGCAACATCTCTTTAGACAGGACTGTGTGTGTAACGATCCTGCATACACAAAATTTATCGACATCAACTGCGGACATATAATTAGTGGAAATCATAATATCGTTCAGTATCAAGGGCTACTTGGAAACTCTGGAAGTTTGGCCCCAAACTATATTCACCCAAACAATAGAACGACAAAGCGAGATAAAGTTATGTACCTAAGGATAGATACTTTCATTGGGAAACCACGAAAAAAGAATAGAATTAATAACACATAAAGTTCAAAATAATATAAGCGCCTAGCTCCGAACTAATATGAGAAACAAATTCTGCCGCTTTTGTATCACAAAAATTCGAATGAAGCATATATATGTAATTTCGACAGGAATCATTTAGTGGAACTGAAGGATAAGTTCGTGACATGTACACTGATGAAGCTGCTGACAATTACAGTTTTATTTGCAAAAATACTATCTACAAACAATATCTAAAGAAATGGGTATTGTTTACGAAAACAACTTACTGGAACATAAGGGATAATAATGAGGTAATAATGCAAAATATGACACTGAAACACCGAGTGCTCTTTCTAATAGGTATACATTACTTTTTAACAATATGAAAATAAAAACATTCCTGAATTCTTAATATACCACTCATTTTAGCTACATAAAAATCCTACTAAGTCTAGATTTATAACAGGAGATTGAAACGGTATAATCTAGCCTTTAAGTGGTTGAATTGAAAACTATATCTATATTCATCAAGAATCATTCCAAAAATATTGTAGAGCTGTAAGTGAATCGAAACTGAATTTTCATCGAATATTGGTTGATCGACGATACTAATATATATGACAAGGTTGTGGACATACAAATGGATAACTAAAAACTATTTTCGGTAGATTCCACTAATATGCTTGCTAAATCTGCCACATAACATAATAGTCCAGAATGTTCAAAAAGGTACTACACATTTGTTTCAACAACGCTCATAAAAAATACATAGCTTTTAATGGGCACAAAAAATATTTTTCTACACCAACGAAACCACTCGTTCTAATTACAGATACTATACCACAAACTGAATTTTTATATTTCATTGATGATCTACTTAAAAACAGTTTCTGTGCAGTTTTGGACAAATAATTTATAAAACAAATTAATGGTGTGTAACAAGGAGGTAATTTCAGCCCATTATTAAGGCTGACTAAAAGCAGTGTTCACGATGAGAATCGTTTCTCTGCTTTTCTGCTAATTCCTGAAGACGGTCCCATGCTGACTCCAATGATGTTTTCGGAATCGTACAAGACCTTCTAGGAACGGAGCATGGTCCCTCAAATATTGAGCTAAGGAAACATGGTGGACGGAGTTGTCCGAGGCTTGTAATCTCCGTCTTTTGTAGCCGATGTATGCGGGAGCTGACCTGAGTAAAGAGAAATCTTGGGAACAAAGGGAAGAACGGGACTATTGATTGGAAACCATCGCTCATCTCACATTCTCGAGCGTTCATTTGTTCACGCCGGTTGGAGTGGAAAGTGCATCTGGGGTGGGACGAGCTGACGTGGTGTCCAACTTTGGGGCTGTAGGGGACTGTTCCGAGCTCATTTTTCTTAGTTTTTTCAATGTTAGGGCTGCGCTAGGTCCTGCAGCTGCCGATGTCCACCTCAAAAAATTAGACATGGTTTTTATCGTGGACACTGCCTTCAAAGGCAGTGGTCATGATGAAAAAGCTATCAAAAAAACTACAAAAATCAGCTTAGATCAAAACAGCTCAAAAACTATGAAGGTAGCGCGGGTGAAAAACGGGCTAGAATTAGGAGTTATTAGAACCCTCAATTTCCAGTTCGTGCACAGGTGCACAGAAAGATCACAGTCCTTCATGCCAAGCAGTCGAAAATCATCGACACTCAGAGAAAGAAATAAATGTAAATTCACCCAATAAAACAGCTGAACAATGAAAGCAAGTAATTTCAGTCAATGTTTTTGACTATATCTGTACATAAATCTGGAGGTTCTAGTGATTGAAATTCGATCTCAAGCCAGCTGATGCCTGGACATTAGAGATCGACGATGCCGATGATGTGGGGTATGCTCGTCCACCATCAAAAGACAAGAAAGTTCAGGCTTCAAATTTGGCCTAGAACAGCGTTTTTTTCGCGTTTTTTCTGATAGGTTCTACTACTCTCTACCCAGAAAAGGGCTTAGAGAGGAAAAGAAGGCAAGCTCAATTGTGCGCGACCACTGCCTTTAACATTATCCATTTCTGAATATGAATATTCAATCGAATGCATTTGTCACAGTAGAACATTTTGTCCTTTTTCAGATATATGGATGATCTCCTTGTAATACATAATTCTAATAAAATCATATTTACAACGCACTTCAAATCATATAAAAACACGTTGAATTTAGAAAAACTCATTTCAACGAACACTGCAGCAGCCACCTGGGTTTAGATGTGAAAAAGTCAATAATGCCATTACATCTTAGCCTTTCAATAAGACAGACAGCTTTGATTTCAAAGTCATAAGATTCCCCATTTTCAATCCAACATTTCAACTGTGAATTAAGACTCCTGTCATTTACACAGAAGTTTCAAGAATCGCACGTACATCAAGTCTGTTACCCGACTTTATGAAAACTGAGCCATAAGTTCGAAAAAATTCTACTAAACAAAAACTGTTACCCTGAACATATCATAAGTACATAACAGTATTCTCCTGTATAGATAGAAACACATTCATATTACTGAAGTATGGATAGATTCAAACAATCACATAACATGGTTAAACAAATTTTCTGATTTTATCAATTCCAAATTAACACACTATCAAATTTATCAAAACAATAATTCTAAAGCGAAATAGTTCGATTCATTTTTTCAATATCATGGTTATATGGTGGCTACTCCACCTATTCAAGTGGAACCTCCTTCCACTTCGCGATTGGGTGGTGGGGTAATTTGGAAAATTATCTAGTACATCATTTCTTCTTCTTTTCTTTGTCCGTTTTCCCCTTTATCTATTCTTGAACTTTCTTTTTGTGTTTCTTCTCTTACCTTTTTCATTCTTCCTTTTTCATTCAATTCCATTCAATTCTCTTCTTTCAATGACTCTTTTCCTCCTCCAAGTTCTCTCCTTTCTCTCTTGACCTTTTCTTCCTTTTCTCCTTCTTGCCCCTTTTTCTTCCTCTCTCCCCTTTTCTCTCTCTTCTTCTTCTTCCTTCCTCTGTTCCTTTCCATTTCTTTTTCCTTCTATTCTCCTCATTCCTTTTTCTTTCGCCCTTTTCCTTTTCCTTTCTTGTCTCTTTCAATTCTTTCTTCTTTTGTTTGCCTGTTTGTTTCCGTTCCTATTTTCTCTCTTTCTCCTTTCCTTCTTTCTTTGTCTCTTCTCTCTTCTTTCTATTCTTTCTTACCCTTTCTCTCTCTTTCTTAAATTCCCTTCCGTTCTTTTCTTCCTACTTCTTTCTTTTTTCTCTCTCTCTTCTGTCTCTCTGTCTTCTCTTTCACTTTTATCTCTTTTCTCTCTTTCTCTCCCTTTATTTCTAATTTCTTCTTCTTCTCTTCTTTCATTCTTTCTTTCTTTCTCTTTCTTTCTTTCTTTCTTTCTTTTTCTTTCTTTTTCTTTCTTTCTCTTTTTCTTTCTTTCTCTTTCCTTCTTTCTTTCTTTCTTTCTTTCTTCTTCTTTCTTTCTTTCTTTCTTTCTTTTCTTCTTTCTTTCTTTCTTTCTTTCTTTCTTCTTTCTTTCTTTCTTTCTTTTCTTTCTTTCTTTCTTTCTTTCTTTCTTTCTTTCTTTCTTCTTTCTTTTTCTTTCTTCTTTCTTTCTTTTCTTTTCTTTCTTTTCTTCTTTCTTTCTTTCTTTCTTTCTTTCTTTCTTTCTTTCTTTCTTTTCCTTTTTCTGTCTTTCTTCTGTTTAATTTTTTCTGTCTGTTCCTCTACTATCCTACTCTTCCTACTTGTTCCTCAATATCTTCTTGAGGATCCAATCTAAATTGAAATCAAAGTTAAAGCTGAAGTCAAAAGGGTAATTGTTATCCGAGGATGAGGGGGAGTCCCTGTATCTTTGTTCCTAGCTTGACGAGCTCTCGGAGGATAACAACACAATAGCTTTAATCAGTTTTTGTATACATGAAAATTACTAGTTTGATTATAACACCTAACTTGTACAATATTACCATTCTCTTAGTTTGTTC